>JAQMCW010000008.1:9414965-9431148 GCA_030068335.1 Chrysichthys cranchii | reverse complement strand
TGGTTTATGAAGCCTGAAAATATTTATAAATAATAAAAATTAATGTGGCACGGCTGTATCGCGGTTTCACCTTATGCAGGGGGTCGGCGGAACGTAACCCCCGCAATAGGCGGGGGATCACTGTAATGCTCTCACAAAAGACAGTTTCATCAAATTTAGATTAATGACCGGCATCTGGATCATGAAGTCTCTCAGACTGTAACTATAGCTGAAACTGTGCTAAACTTTGGATCGTTGAACTTGTGTGTGAATAGAGCCGCATGGGAGATTTTAGACCTTCCTCCCTAAGTTGGCATTTGAGTCATAAAGAACATTCCAGAAGTGTGTGGGGAGAGGAGAGCAGAGAAAAATGATTGGTGGGCAAAGGTTAGCCAGAGGAGGATCGAAGAACAGCCCGGAGAGTTTGAAGCACTGAGACAGAGAGATTATTTATCAGCTGCATTGAGCAAATGATAGGATTAGAGTAACAGCTTCAAGAGAAACCCAGTGTGTATGTTTTTTAAAGAGGCAATGCAATTTCTGCCTGAGTAACATGTGACAGTGGGCCACTACATAATAAAGCAATAAACAATATAAAGGAAATAGTCACCTGTAGAAGGTCATCACTAAGGACTTCTGTTTTCTCAGCTCTGGAAAAAAAAAAGAATAATAAAAGCAGTTAGATGGCTATATACTCACTTGCCACTTTAATATAACACCTGTAACCCTGCTCATTCATGAAACTGGCCAATCAGCTATCATGTAGCAGAAATGCAATGCATAAAAATCATGCTGATACAGGTCAAGAGAATGATCAGAATGGGGAAATGTGAGCTCTGTGTTGCTGCTGGTGCCAGATGGGCTGGTTTGAGTGATTCAGAAACTGCTGATACTCGGATTTCTCTAGAACGGTGTTGAAGAAAAACATCCAGTGACTAGCAGTTCTGTGAGTGGAAACGTCTTGTTGAAAAGCAAGTTCAGAGAAATATAATCAAGACTGGTTCAAGCTGACAAGATGGCTGAGGTAACTCAAATAATCACTCTTTACAACCACGATGAGGTGAAAAGCATCTCATGTGAAAACTTCGGGCGGATGGGCTACAATAGCAAAATCACACTTTTGTCAACCAGGAACAGGAATGTGAAGCTGCAGTGGGAACAATCACACTGGAACTGGACAGCCGAAAATTAGAAAAAGACCAGGAAATGTTTTTCCAATCTTGTCCAGTTAGGTGAATATATATGGTTTTTTTTTTTTTAGATTAACATTTTTTATTGTTTTCAAAATTGTACACATGAAAAGCCCCTTGCACCACCCCCCAACTTGCCACTCCTTATACATAAGCTTCGGCTGTATTTACATAAAGATTTTCCACACTTCATGTACAATGTGCATGTATGTTAAACCAAAACCAAACAAACAACCACAAAACACAAACATATGCATCTCCCCACACTTCCACTTACAGTCAGCTATGGTCATAGAAGGATAAGTATTTGTGCCACTTTTTGTCATACAAATCTAATCTTCCAAACTTTCTGTATGAGAATATAAATGTTTTAAATTTTACCCTAGTTCACCCAAGTGAGCCATAATACTAGGTACTCCATAAACAAAAGTACATACATGAAAAAGATCAATTACTAAAGCAAGACTAGACTTCTTATTAATTGTTTTATTGTTTTAATTTCAGAGCGTGCTTGTTTTAGCAGTCCTGATAAACTTTCCATGTGGTTGCTCTGATTTTTACATAGCTCGTCTACGTTTCTGCGTCCTTTATGCAAAGCATATACAAACGGCCATAGAGATCATTTGCAAACGTTCCCACCAATAAACTTAAGACACATCTTTCTCACACTGTTTGTTGTGGGAACAAAGGGGTAGATGTCACACACACACACACACACACACACACACACACACACACACACAGAAACATTATCAGAATATGACGGGAACTGCAGATAAAATAAAAACTGCTGAGCACCATATAGAGGACAGTGTCGGAAATGGAAAGCACAAGAACTGGGAAACTATGGGAAAGAAAAAAGGCAGAGGAGACTCTTATGCTGAACTCCCTAAATATATCATTTGTTAGGGAACTTTAGGATGTGTTGATAAGGCAGCGATAATCAAAAATCTTGACAAAAATAAATACAGTATCTATTATTGAAGCTATGAGGTGTGTAGAGTGTCATTAAGCGAACTATTCTAACCAGGCTTAGCTCTATTCTCTGTTTATACTCTGTTTAGAGCTGGCATCACCACAATTACCACAGGAAGCATAGTTCAGACAGCTATTCTGAGCACCAGAGTGCGTTAATGTGTTTGTGTGTTAAAGGCAACAACATTCTGCATTCCCCGTGTTACAAATCAATTTAGTTCTACTTCAACAGCAAAAGCAGACATCTGGCAGAGACACTGACATACACATACCCTGCATTATCGCTGTATACAATCCCTAGCTCTTATGGAAGTTAGTAGATAGTGTGTGATAGAGTGCTGGGTGGTGCAATAGTGCTGAAACAGTGATTTATGCCCTGGAAAAGTGCTCATTCAGCAGAATAGTTCCCTCTGTGAACTGACACAATAGGTGTCTGCTTGTGCCGAGCTGCACTGCAGTTCCGACACACCAGTGTAAAGCATTACATGATATTACTGTAACAGAGTGAAGTACGGCCTGGAAAAGCCTCGTACTACGTGTGCGTCTAGACCACATTTGACAAGTACTCTGAACAAAGCTCTGTTGTAGTTTGGCTGGTCTCACCTATATGAACATCCCTGGTGTGGGGACAAATCACAAACGTTTTAGCTCACTAGCTCACCAGGCTGGTCTGAGCTCTAATGTGCTGCCCAGACAGGCATGTTGGTTGCTCAAAAAATCAAAAGTGGTAGCTGAAGCAGTGTAATAACGTACGTTGAGCTCGTTAGACAGACTAAGGGAAAGAAATGAGCATGTGTAGCGCTTTGTGTTTCCGCTCTCAACAAAATGACAGCAAGACACCGGCCATCATTTTGGCTATGAGGTGTGGGTTCTGTTCACGCTTCACACTGAAATTATTCGAATCCGTCTTTATTTTCTGTAAAGCGGATACTGAAAATGAATATAATGTTGAACAGGTGTACAGTTGCGTCCTGAATGCTGCAGCAGACAAGCATTACCCATACTGTTGGGAGATTATGAGTGTGAATCCTGATGATTGATCATCCATTCATGACTTGGTGCCAAGGAAGCAAAATTGGACATTTTCTTTGAGCGGGAGGTGTGAAACTAGCCAATCATGGGCATGTGTGAGTTCATGTATGTGGAAGAGGGTAGACAGCACTTTCCTTAGCGTGTGCAACAAGTGTCGGCTTCACGTGTCTTAAAGGGAACACACAATATTCTTCACTTTCTGAGGCTGATAGCTGTCAAATGGTGACACATGATCATACTAAGTTGACGCATATGAGGTTTAAACATAGCCTTTTTTTATCAAGGGAAATTTTGTTTTTTAGAAAGTTGGTTTTAAACATACATGTCTGCTGGGCAATACTGGGGAAAAAAATTATACCTCGGACACAAAATCGGCTTACCTGCCACTGGGGATAAGATTTGTCCAGCCCTGATCCGTGTAAACACCATGTCGACTGGATTAGCGGCTGTGCTCAGTTCACCAGAGCTTAGTTGCTCTCCAAATGTGTGTACAGCTGCTCAATGGCTTCCATTCTAACATCCTGTTTCTTATCTAGTTCTACATTACATATAAACCATGGTTTTCCTGGCCTCTGTACATATAAAGAAGTCTTTTCGTCCAGTGGAATATATCCAATCAAATTTGTTAAATCGACCTAAAAAGCTTCAAACAACAACAAAAAAAAAAAACACTGTAACAGCTGCTACTCACGCTTCTGTTCGCATGCTGACAACAAGTTAACTGGATGTTGAAACAGCAATCTGGATCAATGTGGTATAGAGTAAAGTACCAGGAACCAGACAAATTGCCTATAGATAGGTAATATTTACTTTATGCATATATTATATGACAACTCTGTGAATGTCCTCCAATGGCCCAGCCAGAGCCCTGACTTAAACCCAATTGAACATCTCTGGAGAGACCTGAAAATGGCTGTACACCAACGTTCCCCATCAAACTTGACAGAGCTGTGGAGGATTTGCACAGAAAATCCCCAAATCCAGGAGAGAAAAACTTGTTGCATCATTCCCAAGAAGACTCACGGCTGTATTAGCTCAAAAAGGTGCTTCTACTAAGTACTGAGCAAAGGGTCCGAATACTTACATCCATGTGATACTTCAGTTTTTCTTTTTTAATAAATTTGCAAAGAATTCTATAATTCGGTGTTTGTGTGGTCATTATGGGGTACTGAGTGTAGATTCATGAGGAAAAAAAATAATTTGATGGATTTTAGCATAAGGCTGCAACATTACAAATTGTGAAAAACTGAAAGGGGTCTGAATACTTTCTGAATGCACTGTATATATGTGTGTGTGTATGTATACACACACACATAGACACAAAGTAATTAAGCATGACTTAGTAAAGATTACTTTAAAAGTAATAAAGTAATAAAAGAAAAGAAAAGAAAAGAAAAGAACATGCAGTACTTTTAATAAACTAAAACAATGTCAGTTATTGATGCGACAACTCTTTGCTTTTCTTTATTTTTTTAAAGGAGTCCCAGGTACAATTTGTACAGCTTTATCAAGAAATTAGCATTTCTGAGAAATGAGTTTTACTGAGCACTTTTGAGAATCTAGCACAGTTCTTCTGGAGACTTTGACTGTCACACCCACGAGCCTTCATTATGCCTTTTTTTGTGTGAAAACTGGTTGGTCTTCAAATGCAAATTACTAAAAAAATATGGTGGCTCAGAAAGGTGTGTGTGTGTGTGTGTGTGTGTGTGTGTGTGTGTGTGTGTGTTGACCAGATTGACCACTACTGGAATTAATAATCACTTTGAATTGCTACTCTGCGAATGAGTGAACTTCTCATACTTGAGAGATTGTGAGATCTACTGGAAGAGGATCCATGTACAGAAACTGAGACAAAAAGCCACTGAAGATGAAACTGATTGGCACAAGCTGAACAACAAGAAAAAAAATATCCATAAGATCCCATTACATAGGCCGAGAGCTTCAGGGGGGAGAGAATTTTTAGATTCCCATCAATATTAAATTAGTATTGATCCAGAGTGTAGCAAATGGACGCTATGTAGGCTTTCCTTCAGTCTTCAAGAGAAAAATTCCTAAAGCCCAGTCTACAGACACACACACACACACACACACACACACACACACACCCCTGCCAGAAATTGCTGAGTGTACACTCCATGTGTGTATGATTAAACCCAATCAGAAGAAACAGACACATGTAGCCCTGAAGTTCTTCTTGTAATGTATTACCATGACAACATTCAAGTTTACTCAGTCCCAGGCAAGCCGTGAAGTCCTTCAAATGGTCAAATGAATGGATAAAGATTGGATAATGGTTTGTGGTCTGTAATGTAACTCGAGATATAACTCAAAACCCCAAATCTCCAGTGCCATGTATTTTCTTATACAATCATTTCCCCACATGTCCAGTTTGAATAGAAGTCATGTTTAAGTTGACACAAATTTTTTTTTTTTTTCCAAATCCAAATTTCACTAAAAAGCAGTTGCACGGCATACACGCACAGGTAGAGAGACACTTCTTTTCTCCTCTCATTTTCCATTGTCTTTTTTTGCTCTGTTTGTGGAAAAGGGCATGTTTTATTGGAAACCGCTGTTCGGAAATGATACTTGTCAGTGTGTTGGAATGGCCCCCTGCTGCTATCCGGCCCCCAGCCTGTCAGTTACACACTCTGCAAATGTCAAGATGATGTGTTTAGATGATGTGCAGAGCACCGATCTAAAACAAGTGTGATAATTCTCTCTCTCTCTCTCTCTCTATGCCAAATTACCAGACCAGAATTATGCCTTGTATTTTATGAAAAACCTCTACTATACAGTAAGTAACGGTCAATACAAATTATAATTCCATATACTGCACACATTATATATACATATATACATAGCCATTATATGTTTTATCCAGATTAAGGAGCTAACTAGATGATATCACATGTACTGTATACGCAACTATAAGTGTGATACATTCCTTTTTTTTTCTTCTTTTTTTTTTTTTAAAGCATCACTAAAATATGATGATAAAATTTCCAGTGATGGTGGGGGTGTTCTGAAAGCAAAGCTTGCCAAGTTTCATTGTCGGCTAAAAAAAAAACAAAAAAAACGTGCAAATGACAACCGGTGAACCTCATCATCAACTCCTTAAAATATCACAGCGCTGCATTATAAAGTACATTTGTATAAAAAAAAAAAAGAACATTAACTTTTTTCTCAATTTTTGCCTTAAACTTAAATTGTTTCTAAGTTCGTTGTTTACTTGCACGTTTTTGATGCTGATATTTAATGTTTGAATTTACTTACGTGCCCACTAAAAATCCCCCACCTTTACACAGTACTACTCTTTTTTTTATTTAAACCATTCTAACAGAAGTACAATATATACGCTGACTATATATGGTATAATATGACATCATTGCAGAACCTGCGTAGTGTATCATATGCCTACTTAAACATCATTTGAGATTCAGACACAAAACACAGAAATTGTGCTACATTCCTCCTGGTGGAAACTTCTTGCGAGTGTAGCAGAATTACACAGAAAACTGTGTAGAAAACGGAAAAAAAAAATGAAGCAGGATGTGAAAAGTGCCATAAATGACTTGTGTACAGTATATTCGGTACCCGTTTCCTACATTGTGCAATAATAGTCATTTTTTTCGACAAGATGTTTAGAAATCCCGTGTACTGATATTTATAAAAGTTGATCATGATTTTAAGTATACAAATGTGGAATCTCAAAGTGTACATATTACATTCTGGCAATTCTGGTAACAATATTGTGATATCATAAACTGTGATAAAAATTATTATATAATTAATTATTTTTCACCTGAACATACAGTATAGAGGACTGGACGCACGCACGTTTTATTGTAGATATTTAGAGGTGAAAGCAGATGACTACACCGTGCATAAATTCACCCCCTTATTGTAAGGACTTGATAAGTCTGCCTCCTATACTGATTCCTGACAAATGATCAATAATGAGGTCAAGAACCGATCGGTTACCAATCATTTAATTACCGCTTCCACGTATCAAACATGAGCAATAGCGTTACTTTTTTTCTTTTTCTTTTTTTTCTCTTCTTTTTTTGCAAGGGCCATTTAATTATACACTGTATTGATTTAAAGTGATTCCGTGATCATTCAAATGTCGTCCTGCTTTATAATTAGAGCAGACTGTTTGGAAACATTTGCTCTGTACAATCTCCAAAACATAATTGGAGCCATAATTGGACCCGAATGGATGAATCAAAACTTGGCTCTGTGCTCCAGCCTGGGAAGCTGCTCCACGAAGCGATGAGTCTGAGTCAGAGTTTGTTCTGCGTTCTACATTACGCTCTGATTTACAGTAACGAAGACATGATGATTTTACCAGCAGTCTCAAAAACTGCACACACACACACACACACACACACACACGCCACACACACACGCACAAGTACAGTGGAACCTTGGATTGTGAGTAACTTGGTCTGCGAGTGTTTCGCAAGACGAGCAAAAATTTTTAATAAATTTTGGCTTGGTTAACGAGGGAGGTTTCGCAATACAAGTAGTATTCGTCTGCCGAGCCTCACGTGATCACAACTTCTCTCTCTCACTCATGGCAGTATTGCGGCTTCTGCACTAGCATATACTGTTAGTGTGTGTGCTCACTTGTCTGTTTAATGACAATGCAATATCACATTAAAGCAAAATCCTCAAAAGGAGGCAAAAGCAGCCATCATTGGATAGGTTCCTTGTTAAAGACGCATGAAAAGTGCAACACACCCGTTTCGGGCACTCCCAATAGTGGTGCATGCCGGAGGACTTACACCATGCTCGCGCGTCACGTGGGTTACTACAGGTGTCCTGCATTAGGACTAATTATATAGACTATACATAGACTGACTCATGAACGCTAAGTTTGCAAAGCATTTGTTTGCATTTCCCCAAGCTATTGCCAAGCCATGTTCTAGAGTTTACCTCGGTCATGTTTTGACTCTTGTTTTTACTCTAGTTTCCGTGTTTTTGTTGTAGCCTTTGATATTCCTGTTTCTGACACGCTCTCATCTCCCTCACACCAGCCACGATTCTTTTCAAAGCTTAAGTGCAGGTTATTTTGTTTTATGTATATTTATTTTATATTTTGTATTAAGCATTTTTATATAAATATTTGTGGGTTTTGGAACGAATTTTCTGAGTTTCCATTATTTCTTATGGGGAAACCCGCTTTGATATACGAGTGCTTTGGACTACAAGCACGTCTCCAGAACAATCCAAGTTTCCACTGTATTAGAAAAACTGCTCCTTCTTAGGCTAACCAATGTCTGTAATGTTCATTCATATAACAGCACATCCCATTAGTGTTTTATTCCTCTCATACCGTAGCAATTTACATTCATCCATTATCTACACCCCTTTTTTGTCAGGGTCACAGGGAAGCTGGAACCAATCTCAGCTGACTTCAGATCTGTCTGGCTGACACACAGACGAACAACCATTCGCGCTCACATCCACACCTATAGACAATTAGAGCAGCCAGTTGAGCTAATCTGCATGGCTTTAGACTGTGGGAGGAAACCGCAGACTCCAAACGGAGAACCTTCTTGCTGTAAGGCGACAGTGCTAACCACAGCCACCCTACCACAGCGATTTGACAAAGCTATTTTTTTGTTTAACAAAGAACATCATATTATTGAATCAGTTTTTAATTAAGTGTGGAAAGTCCAAGGAACGAGCTGAGTTAGATCCTGTTAGCACAGTCGCTCCCACACATTCTCTTTAATTAGTAAACCAGTAAGGCAAAACAAAATGCAGCATGTTACAGATAAAATACTAAGGTATAACATATATTACACTATAATTGTAGTCATTCTGTTCTGTCAAAACTATACACTAGTCAGTGTTGACAGTTTTATACTGTGCAATCTTTGCAAACCAGAAGGTATTTCATAAGTACCACAAGAAATCAATCTGTATCTTTACCACTGGTGCAATCTGCAATACTGTACTTTATTTATTTATTTATTTATTATTTTATTTTATTTTATTTTATTTTATTTTATTTTATTTTATTTACTGATTTTTGCACTCAGGTGTTATAAGGACCCATCTATAGGATTATAGAATCATCACTCTGAGGAAAAGGAGCTGGGAAAAGTGCTAGACAACACCCATAACATCAGACACCCCTCTTCCTTCCCTCTCCCACAGGTACCTGTGTGTATTTAAGTGGTGCTGCTCTAAATAGCCATAACAGTAGTGTCAGAGCTCCTTCGTGTTATTTATGATAGCCTGGTTCAGCGATTTCCTTAACCCACCCAAACAAATGTCTGCTTTGGAAAATACCAACCACATAAACGCACAGTCTACGCACTTGGTGACCCTCTTCACCTCACCTTCCTGTTTACCGGGGCTGCTGTAAAAACGCTACCTACTTTTGTTCCATGCTTGAATCCTGCATAACCGTGGCGAGAATTTGCATATCTCAATTAACGCCTCATGATTTATCACAGTTTCCGATGCTGTATCAGAAAAATAAAACACTGCTTAAAACCTTTCTTCAATCAGAGCAAAGGGGCCTGTTTTTCAAACTGTCATGAAGCTCTAGGTTGGTGAGCAGAATTATGAGGTTGCAAAAAAGAAAAAGAAAAACACTTCTTGTTCTGTCAACTTTAACTATGGTGAACTTCTGACACACTTATGCATTTACAGCTATCTGTGCAGACTTTACCGGGGTTTATGAGGTTGCAAGGCTTGTGATCAGTATCAGTGATATTGTGAGGATTGAAAGTCATGTTTTATTGTATAACAAACTATTGGTTCATGCCTAGTACTGTAGATACCTTTGGATTGTCCCAGCAAGTAGGTGCATGTAAAGATTTACAGCTTCTATAGAGCAGAAGTGGCTCAGTGTGTAAAGTTTTAGGAAAAATTAGATCCGAGTCCAAATCTGCCAGAAAATCATCCATTATTATTCCGCTATTTTTATTCCGTTTTTTTCTAAGCTCTTCCTGGTTCTTGGTACATGGTTTATTTGGCAAAAGTTTATAGTGATATTATGAAACCATAAATATAGTGCTAGGCCCCTTTTGCCATATTGCCCACCCCTACTATTACTAGGTGTGATTGCCAAATGAATAAATGTGCACACAGGAAAATCCAACTGGCAAGCTGAACCACAAGTTATTACTGACTGGTATATTTTTTTCCAGCAAAACCTCCCAGGCAGGTTTAAACTATTTGAGTGCAAAAGACAGATGAGAAGACCAACTGAATATAATAAAGGGAACAATGCCTCAGCCATCAGCCAGGATCTGCGTGCTATAGCCTTAGGGAAGCCCCTATGGAGTCCTCAAATTGGGGCCAATGCAAGGGTTTCGAGTGTGCAGGCTTTCCATCAACAAGAAAAGTCTTTTACAAATCTCTTTTAAACCTCCTGAATTTATTATGGTGATACTCCCAATAAGCATGTGCTACGTTTTCATACTCCAGCTAAAAACACTGGAATTTATGGTGGGCACCAAGAGGAAACCGAAATTAATTTCATGCGCTATGCAGACTTTGAATATAAATGGATCCGCACGCAATATGTCAAGAAGGAATGCGCCGGTATAAACTTTTTCTCCCCACTTCGATTTCCTAACCTTTTATCACAGTTTACAATGTGTAAAGCTGGTTTAAAATGTGCCCAGAATAAAGATCTTCCTTCTTCATGTTACCTTCTGAACAATACAGTTCTTATCCACAACACGAAACACTGAAAATCATCAACATGTCCTGGCATATGACTGATGGCTAATACATATACTGTCTTACTACTGTATTTGCAGAAGTTAACACTATGATCATAATTAGATATTTATTCATAATCTCCCAAGCTCACAGGATCATTTCAGGAACTGTTTTTAGTCAGGTCTGAGAAATCACCTAGTTAATGAAGCCTTAAAATTCACTATGCTATACATTCACTTTAGATACGTTTACTACCCAACAAGATGGCAGCGTGACCATAATATACTGATATAATTAACAATATATTATTATTAAACATCCCAAAAACACTTTTCAGCTCACGGTCATGTTCCCGTCTCATTCACACTCACACCAACAAATACCTGCTTGTTTTGTACCGTTTTATTTTTCATCCTGGTTATTTTTTTTCTTCTTGCTTCTTTAAACTGTCGAATAAAATACTCTTTTTCTCCTGATCTATACCATCAATAAGATGGCATCCCTTGACAACAAAGCTAAATTTCATAACACTCATTTTTTTATGTTATACCTTGAACATGTCCTCAAGTATCATGACATAATGTTTCACAGCCAACCATTTCCCTCATCTGTTACAATTATTTAGGAAGGACTACGGTACAGCACAGCTGGACGGTCCGTAATCCATTTTTGCTGTTCTTGTTCACTATCCCATAATAAGCATATATTGTTGTTATATAATTTGTCAGTCTACTTCCCTCCAGTTCAGCTCAACGTACCTTTGCCCAACACCACCAGCACACACAGCACTGACACACAGCAGGCCTACAGTGTCCTGAGTCTCCTGCTACATCAACTGCTTACAACATAACTTACACACCTCGGACCTATTAAACAACCATTTAGGGCTTAAAGTGGGGTCCAAAAATGTTCAGACGTTTTCATTTAGAGTCGAAAGGTTGGAAAAGGTTTAAAAAGAAAACAAAAAAAAAACAAAGCAAAACAAATGTACATGAAGTGTTTTGGAGGTTAAGTTGTAGAAAGCCCTCTGACTCTCAGGGCAGGGGCAGCTCTGCTGTACTGCTCAACTTAGTCACTGCCACTCCCAGCCCAACACACACACACACACACAACGGGTTAATGTAGAGAAAATACAGGTTACTAACCTTCCAACCGTTTGGTTGGCGAGCTGCTTCATACGGTTGAACTGTTTCTTCATGTCGACGCCTGTCTCTCGTCCCCTGTTGGCCGTGTGACACTTTGACAAGTTAACGCGAGGCCCGCGGTGAAGTCGCCCCGTCACTCAGTCACTCAGCCCCGGTCCGCGCGCTGCCATCCGAGCCGCTGGGCTAAGCTTCAAACTAAGCGCATCTGCTCCACTCCGCTCCGCTCCACACTCATTCCCCGCGGTCTCTTCCTCAAATCTGTGTGTCTGGCTACAACTTAAAACTTCTCCGCCTCGCTGGTTTGTTTTGTGTTTCTCCTGAGAACTACATTATTTTCCGCCTTCGGCCCTCTGAGCTTCAGCGCTTGAACAAACGGTGCGTGAGGAAGTAGGAAGTGTTTCTCACTTCCCTTCTGCTGGAGCTCCAGAGCAGCGCGAGACACCACGCACTGACACCCGACACCGTCCACAGTGGCCTCCTCCGCCTTTAGCACCGATTCAGGATCATACTACTGTACTAAACAGGGTGCTAAGAGTACACGAGTAGGTGTTCAAATGCAGTACAAGGTTAGAGTCTGTAAAATCTGCTTAGTACCACGGGGGGGGCGGGGGGGGGGGGGGGGTTTGTTTGTTTGACCGGTTAGGGAGGTAGTGTGCACTTTTGGACGTGGTTTCACATCGCGTTCTCTGTTGCCTTTATAAGTGCACTCTGTAGGCCAGGGAGTCTCAGGTTTGTGACAACCTGGGACCAAAGTATTCAAATATCAGGTTCGTTATTTCAATATAACGCCGCTGAGATTTTATTGTGAGGGCAGGACGATGGTGTGGTGGTTAGCACTGTAGCACTTCACAGCAAGAAGGTCCTTGGGTTTCAGCCCCGGAGTCGACCCGGTGTGGAGTTTGCATGTTGTCCCCGTGTCCGCATGGGTTTCCTCCTGGTTCTCCGGTTTCCTCCCACAGTCCAACGAGATGCACAGAGGGGATTAGGCTGATTGGCTGCTCTAAATTGCCCGTAGGTGTGAATGTGAGTGTGAATGGTTGTCTGTCTGTGGATTGGAGGCCTGCCCATGGTGTACGCCGCCTCTCACCCAGAGTCAGTGTGAATTGGCTCCAGGTTCCCCCCGCAGCCCTAAACAGGATTAAGTGGCAGAAGATGAGTGAGATTTTATTTCTGAATAATCCACCAACAGAACACATCCAACTATTATCTATACCTCCAAGGCTTCCAGGGACCCAAGGTAATCCCACCTGACTTTGAGTGAGTGAGAAGTAGGGTCACTGATCTATCACAGGGCTAACGCACAGAAACAAGCACCTATGGGCAATCTAGAGTAACCTATAAGCCAAGTCTGCATTTCTTTGGACTGTGGGAGGAAACCAGAGCACCCAGAGGAAACCCACGCAGGCACAGAGAGAACATACAAACTGTACATAGAAAGGCCCCAGTCAGCCTGCTCTTTCAAACCTAGAACCTTCTTGCTGTGAGGTGACAGTGCTAACCACTGCACCACTGCGCTCCCTCCATCAGAACACATTAGGTCCGATTTGTAGGCAGAGCTGGACCGGGAACAGAAATCAGCCCTGGCGTTTTGGTCCAGACCAGCCTGTCACGATCCGCCCATCTTTTTGCACTCTTTTTAAATATGCACACTTTCTATACCATTCCTTAAAATCCGTACGAAGCTGTAAAGTAAGTGGACAACACAAGGATTATAAAATTAAAATGTATTTTCCCAAGAGTGGCATGTTCTTTCGGGAAAGTAAAGATACATATTGCATGTTTTGTTTTTGAGTTATTGAGGTTTGGATTAAACCCATTAATTTCAAGTGATCAGTTAAACAAGCTGATCTACTAAACTATTAGAAAACAAAAGAAAGAATGGATGCCCTGGCTATGCTTTATTGACACCACTTCGAGAGTCACTGACACAGGAAATGAAATAACACTTGTGCACTCGGTATACATCTCGAGCCAAATGGGTTTCAGCCAATCATTTTGTGTTTTTGTGAGCAAGCTAAGCATATCTGAATAGCCCATGTGCCATTGTCTGGAATTTTTCTTCCTCTCAATTGTTCTAAAACTGCAACCACTAACAAAACTACAAAATGTCTAGTTCTGGAGCATACCTTGTGTATTTGGTTGTTTCCCCAGTCAACTTTTCCAAAGCAATAACTGATTATTATTAGATTTATTAGTGTAGTTAAATGCTGATAAGCACAAGCAAAGAACATGTCAAACAGCACTTCAGTTAACAGGTATCCAAATTTAATATACAAAATAATCTCCAGCTTCAGTCATTCCTAGGGTGC
Source organism: Chrysichthys cranchii (assembly GCA_030068335.1). Taxonomy (NCBI): domain Eukaryota; kingdom Metazoa; phylum Chordata; class Actinopteri; order Siluriformes; family Claroteidae; genus Chrysichthys; species Chrysichthys cranchii. The sequence continues at coordinate 9,416,829 of JAQMCW010000008.1, read as the reverse complement.
AATGTTAATAACAAATGTAAATAACTCAGTGAAATAAACGTACAAAAGAATTTAAATCAGTATGTCATATTACATTATTTAAAGACACCTGATTGTTAAAATGCACTCATCTGGATGGCATGATGGCTTAGCTGAACACACCAGATGCCGCTAATCTGAGTCACTGTAGGTGTGTTAGAGCAGAAATTTATTAAAATGTCCAAGACAGTGCTGATCCAGGACAAGGGTTCGGAAGCACAGCTTTCAACCAGAGATCTTTCATATTATCCAAATTGGCTTGTGTAGAATCAGGTTTTCAATCCAGCCAAACCAGAGACGCGGTTGCTTCAAAAGACTATAAGACTATACTTCAAGACTGGAATTAAAACCTGCAGCAGTCACACTGGCTGCCGGAGGATAAGATTTTCCCAGCGGCTAATACATCTGATTCAGCTGAGGAATTATCAAAGACTTGTTGCACAGGGCCCTGGAGCCCCAAGGCTACTGCAGTAACATGCGCTTGCTCTACTTGCACAACTTACATAAATAGCTTTACAAAAGTGAAGAAGAAAATAACAAAGAACAAGGGCTACAGTCTCTTAGGTTTCTATTTGATTAGAGAGAATTAAATATGAAATTGTACTTTATATGTGTAATTTGGATTAACATTCTAATGCTCTTTCGTCTCAATGCTGTGAGATGCCCCGTTAGCATAGTGTACGACATTTTGTCTTATTTTTAGCTTTGTTTAAGGTCATTGTCCATGTAATGAACTCTTCCCCAAAAGAGTTTTAACTTAAAGTGACACATCCTGCTTTACAGAGGGTATATGTTCTATATTCAATGCATAGTGTAGGCCAGTGCTTCTCAAAGTGGGCCCAGGGGACCATGATTTATTTATTATATTTATTATTGAGCTCTGTTACTGAGTTCTTATTATTCTGTTTAACTGGCTGCTTTAATTAAATGTCTAAACTGAAAAATGAAACACGGTCTATAAATTATGTCATCTTTAACATAATGTCAGTGAAAAGGTCAGGAGTAAACTGCTCTAGGATTGTAATAGGTAGATTATATTATTGTAAACATTTAAATAATGAGCCTAATATTTCAGTAGTTAATAAAAAAAACTGAACTGAGGGGCACCATGACTGGGGAAAAAGGCTAAAGGCTGCCATTAAAATATGATCTGCTCCCGCCTGGTGGTCAATATTGGTTATACTGATTTGTAAGAAAAGTCATGAGGAATTTTTACAGTACATTATACCATACAGCAGCAATAAATGTGCTTAGGTGAACACACACCATATGAAGTTGCTTTGCTGTGTTATATTTAGAAAAGCTTAACAGTTATTAGTATTTCAATAGCAGTTATAGGTTTGCTTAAAATGACCATATTGTAATGGTACTATATTTCCGCCATGAGGGTCACTAAATTTCTAGGCTATCCTGAGTTATCCAGTATACCTTTGAATGAATTGTAGGCACCAGCTGATTGCAACTTGGCAGGAAAATCTAGGTGTGTACCAATCCTAAAATCCATATCCCTATCATGATTTATTATGAATGTTTTAGTAAAAAAAAAACATGCAGTACAGTAAATACAATGGAGATCAAAATTTGGTGAACAACCTACAATTTCCTAAATGTCAAGGTCACTACGTAGTCCTATTTGGAAATTATCCAAATGGGAGTAAAAGAGCAGTATTTTAACCATATGTCGTGAGTTACATTAATTCAGAAGCACAGTATAAGAAATTTAAATGAGATATTTGAAAAACAACACTGATCAAAATTAGAGAACACTGTCAGATCCCTCCCAGTTATTGGTGTTAATCTGGCAGCTGGTGCTAATTTCCTTCATTATCTGATAAACCCTATTTAA
>JAQMCW010000008.1:9392680-9411632 GCA_030068335.1 Chrysichthys cranchii | reverse complement strand
AAAAAAAACTTTTTGTTCATTTTTGCCCCCCCCCCCCCCCCCCCCCATCTGTAGATGATACCTACCAAATTTGATGGTGATATGACCAACAGCCTAGAACGTGTACACAAAAGAATGAGCAGAAAATCCAATATGACAGAAATTTACACTGGTGGGTGTTAACGGGAAATTAATATGAATCGGGACAACCCAAGAATTATGAGGGGAAATAAAAAATATCTCAAAGCTAGAACAAACTGTTCAAAAGTTATAAACAAAAATGTAACTTGAAATTTGGCCTGATGGTGGCGCTAAAGGGAAGGATGGATTGACACTCAATGTAATATTGGCACTCTATCAATGTGCCAAATAAAAAGAATCTACCAGTCAGTTAAATTCCATGGAAGAATGTACAACAACAACAACAACAACAACAACAGCAATAATAATAATAACCATCTATGGCCAGTGTAGGGTACAATTTTTCCAAATACTGTGTGTATATATATATATATATATATAATATATACTAAAAGCACATATAAACCTAAAGGAGCATTTATTTAGGATGGGAGAAATCCAGGTGGTTCTACAACCCCACTGAGAGCCATGAGGGGCCATTTTGTATATCTGTTGAAGGTACCAAATGTGGTTCTTCACCCAATAAAAGGTTCATATATCTTTTTCTAGCAGATATACCTTCAGTTCAGTTGGTAGTAGTTTATCTCATCTGGAAAGTTTAGCATCAATTTCAGCTTTTCAAAGTGAAAACAGATCAACTACTCAGTGAAAGAAGTTTAAACCAGATAAGACAACTCAGAATTTAATCATCTAAATACGCAATTTCGGGGCGGCGCACTGGTGTGGTGGTTAGCACTGTCGCTTCACAGCAAGAAGGCCCTGGGTTCAATCCCTGAGGTCAACTTGGGTGCCTTTCTGTGTGGAGTTTGCATGTTGTCCCTGTGGGTTTCCTCTGGGTACTCCGGTTTCATCCCACTGTCCAAAGACATGCACAGAGGGGATTAGACTAATTGGCTGCTCTAAATTGCCAGTAGGTGTGAATGGTTGTCTGTCTCTGTGTGTTGGCCCTGTGGTGGATTGGCGACCTGCCCAGGGTGTATTGGCTGGGATTGGCTCCAACCTGAACAGGATTAAGTGGTAGAAGGTGAGTGAGATGATATTTGATTCTATCTATTGAGAAATGTAAAGATATAAGAATAAATGATAACATTTTTTTTGTCTAAGAATTAATTTCTCTCTCAGAACTGCTGCAGTATTTGAGTGATACATTTGAGTGGTTCAGGTTACTAATTCTTTGACCCCAGTGGAAGTCGGTTTGAGTTTCATCGTGTCTCACCGTGTCGTGCTGCTTGTCACAACTGTTTTGTAGCTGGAACATTTTGCTGGTTGACTTTCATCCTAAAATGACTGCCCTCTATGTAATTTACTTCCTTCGAAGTGTGAGCTCTATTAGTGCATAGTTTTATTTCCGCCGCTCCATATTTCCATCTGACATATTTTCACAACTGTTCATTAAACTCTGTCACCTGGCATTAGAGGTATTAGAGGTTTCTACCATATCCTACCTTGTACCTCCCTCCTTTTTTCTCTCCTCCTCCTTTCTAACATGTTTATTAGTCCAGTGTTGCTCTGCTTAACTGTACTGCCAGCTCCATCCATCAACAGCCACCATGAGCACACGCCAATCAAAAACTACCTCAGACACAGACCTGCATAACTCAGTCAGTGCGTTTGACATAGAACCAGAGGAGGACAAGACTGTAATCCACCGCTTGGTCAATTTGTTTCAGCCCTATATCCAACCCTGTATGGCTGAACTGGTGGGCTCAATGCTTTTCATCTTCACCGGCTGCATGTCCGTCATAGAGAATCCGCAGGACACTGGGAGTCTGCAGCCAGCTCTAGCACATGGCCTAGCACTGAGCATCGTCATTGCACTGTTCGGAGAGATCAGGTATTCACATGGGGGCAGTGAATTGATTTTTTTCCTGGGTGAAGTGTTGCAAGATCAAGAACTTGTTCAGTGGTGAAGTTAAAATTAGCATGTACTGATTTGTTTACACCATATTTGGTCCTGTTTCTATGCAATTCTGTTAGAAATTTGTTACATGCATTGTTCTTAAATGTATTTTTCTGATATCCAAGGACAGCAAAACTCAAAGTACCGTTAGGTTGCTAGAAGCAAGCATTTAAAATGATGTCAGAAATTCAATGCATTGACACAGTGTTCTTCCTGCAGTGGAGGTCATTTCAACCCTGCTGTCTCTGTGTCTGTTTACCTGATCGGGGGTCTTAATGTCATCTTGCTGATACTGTATATTTTGGCGCAACTGTGTGGTGGCCTCATCGGAGCAGGTCTGGCTAAAGTAAGTCAGATTTTATTCACTGAGCTTGAATGTTGAAAATCTCCATGCACTGTACTTATCTTAGAACAACTCTGCTTATCTGTATTTGTTCGTTTCGTACACGTGCCCTGCTAGACATTATCAGGGAAACAGAAAACTGCGAGGAGTTGCACAGATTTTCTAAGAAAGAATCAACGACTGTGTATATACTGTATATACTGTATGTGACACATATATATCACAGGTGTCATATTCTCTTCTGTTCCGCAGAGTATCTCCCTACCACATAAGTACCACAACGCCTCTGGTGGTGCGTTTAACACGGTCAAAGTGCGAGCTCAGATTGAGCCTGCTGTTATAGCTGAGGTGGTAATGACGCTGTTCCTGACCATGTCAGTGTGTATGGGGGCGGTGAATGCCAAGACACGTACCTTACTGGCGCCATTCTGTATTGGACTGACAGTTGCTGCTGATGTCTTAGCAGGGTGAGTATGGTATGATAACACACCGACACAGGACTATTATTAATAATAAACTTCAGGCTGACATCAGAACCAGATGTTCCTCAGATTTCCTCAGTCAGCTCTGTGCAAATGCAGTTCCCTTCTGGATTTCTTCAGTCTGGCACGTTGAGGGCTCCGTTACCTTTATAGACAGTTTCACACATCTCCAGCTGTGCCACATCTATGCCCCTGTGTTTCCTGTGTTTTTTTTTGTGAGGGTTTCTTATCTAAGATAACATTCTCCTACACTGTGTATTTAATGCACATAAAAGAGTAACATATGGAAGTGAGGGAGTGCTTGGAGTCAGGAGGAAATACGGACTCACCTTGTCGGATATTTGTTTTAGTGTCTTTTCCTCTTGGCAGCTCTGATATCTCCTCTGACCTACACTTTTGTTGATAGCTCATGCAGGCATAGTTTTTGGTGGTTGGAAAATGTGAGTCAAAGCACAACTATGAAAGAAGGAGGAGATGCCATAATGTTTTATACAGCAGAGTAAACCCCTAAGAGTGAGCTGGTGCCTTTTCCCAAACTTTACATAGTCATTTGCTGCTAATGTACCATAACTTAGGCTCAACTTGTGTTCTTTTTAAGTGGTTCTAACTTTGTTTTTAGCTATAGCTTTGCACCAATCTGAGAACGTTTCTCTACCATACCACATCTCTGCCACAGATGCTTTTCTTTAGCCAGAATAGCTACGCTTATGAGTATTTGGACTGCTTTGGAATTGCATGTCGTGTCTGGCATGTGCACTCTTCGGGAAAAAAATCTGGAACGCTGGAAAGCTGGAACCATTAAGGGTTCCTCAGTTGTCCCTCTTTGTAGAACTCTACAACACAGACCCTGGCCATTTTGTAAACCTTGTACCAGTATCCTTAACCACATCCATTGACAAGTGAGTCAACTGATTCTCTAGTTAGCTAGATCTGTGTTTCCATTTCCATCAGCTTCTATTTTTTATGAATATGGTGGTTGATCCATCCAAAAAAAAATCATTATTGAATTTTTTTTCATTAAAAAAAAATGTTCCAATGTTTTTAATGGCCCCAACTTCAGCATTCACATAGCATTTCGCCTATTGGTGTTTGTTGTGGCTTGGCAAGACAGAGGCATTTACCCTCGCATGACATAAAATATATCTAAACTACCTCTACATCACCTCCTAATATGGAATCTCGTGAGTTAAGTGTATCTAGAGTCATTTCACACTTTCATTGTTATGTGCACATGCACTATCCAGATATAATCCTGATGCTCAAGATACCTGTCATGATCAACTTCAAATGCAGTTAGAGTATTTCCCTATCACACTTTCAAGGCAGCTAAGAACCCTTAACTATACAAAAAGCCCCCTGAAGAACCGTTCAAATGAAGCCTTTTTCTAAGAACGTAATTCAGGGAGTAAGCAATAAAGACTATTTAAACATGACTCAATAGCCCCCTCCAGGCAAAAAAGCTGCCGGATCCATTAGACACTACAATGAACTGTGACTCTTCTTCATTGTTTCTCACATCATTAACACACATTCACACAGCAAGCGAGCAATCAAGACGAAGTTACAGCAGCTTCACAGGACAGCCTGAGCACACTAAAGCTCATGCTCAGGGCCCCTAGGTGGACAGGACCTTCAAGACACCTGGCCTACAAAAAAAAAAAATGCTATATAAGACTGTTTCCTATAATTGTGTCCTATATTTGACATAATTTGACATGCTTTTGATTAACTAAGTTCAATGTTCAAATCATTTTATTTGATGTTGTCACAAAGCAGCTTTACAGAAACGTTGATGTAGATCACTTGGACTGAAAAACTCATGAGAATGAAACGTTGACAGGAGCCAAACTCGAAGGGGGATTCATCTTTTCCTGCTTGTGATTATATCTCAGTGATCATATTGTAAAGAAGAGTCCTAGGATGAGCACAGGACAGTCTCTATGATTCCAGTACCAGTACTTTGTTACAAATCGACAGTATCCAGGTGCAATTATCCACTCAGGTAAGAGTGATGTTTTTTTGGAGAGTGCAAAGCAGTAGGAGGTGAGTCACACGTGGAGAAAACTCAAAGCAGAAGTATTGGGATAAATAAGGCAACACCAGAGGGTGGGAGGAGTCACAGTAGTGGAAGTGAGTCGTGATCAGGCATCGACATCACATCGGGCAAGTGTGTACATAGAGTTTCACAGAGAGGAGGTGTGATCTAATCATACACTGGTTTAAATGGGTGTACTTTGTGTATACCAGTATATGTGAGCGATTGTGTAAAACATGGTAAACCATTGGAAAATCGATGTTTATCGGATGTTGGAGTTTTGCATGAGCTCTACATGCCTACAGGTTTCCTCTGGGTTCACTGGGTTCCCCCCAGAACCTCCAAGCAGCTCCCATGTAGGTGGCTTGGCTATAATAAATTGCCCCTAGGTGTAAATGAGTGTGTGCATAATGCCCTGTAAAAGACTGGCCTTCCCTCCAGGGTGTCTTTCCTCATTACTCCCACCGTTCCTGGGATATGCTTGGATCCATACTGATCCTGACCACAATAAAGCGCTTCCTGAAGATAAATGAATGAAGGCTATCTATGTACATTATTTGCTTCAATTATTACTTAAATATACTTTAGATTAGCAACCAAGTGGTGGGTGGGCAGCTTTCCAGTTCATATTGTTCCATGTGTCAGTTGTCTCGAAGAACAAATTTTTCTCAAGATAAACCTCTAAAGTGTGCAGAGGCACATTTGAACATCTGGCGTTGCAGCAGCTGCACTTGCTTCAACCAGAACAAATGCTTACAGCTGAAAGGATCCAAGTCCTTAAGCACACAATGGGATCAGAGCTTTAGACTGTGCTCATATGCAACCATGGGCTTTTTAGTTACCTAAAATCTTCTTAGTCGATTCTTGGAAAAGAGGCACGATTCAATAAAGCCTTAAATAAACACATTTTCCATTAGGGATCAAATTTAGAAGTCATATCCCTGAATATCCCTGACTGACTAATTGCATTTTGCAGGTTTGAAATGAAAGCACTTCTCAGTGAAGCAGTATGAATCTGTATTGCATGCTGTGATTATTTCAAATACCCAACAAAGTATATTAGTTGAGCTCAGGCAAATGTGAAGGAGCTTAGCTTTCTTGTGACGAGGGAATGAGCACCCGACAACCACCTGAATAAATACTTTTACTCACACAGCCTCGATATACTATTCACGATCTAATATGCTTCTTTTCAGATGTCTAAAACATGTCCCCATTAAACAATATGAAATAGTGTAAGAGCTATGGAGAAAAAAATCAGGCTCCCTCTAGTAAACAAGATGTGGCATAACATTTGCTGACCTAATATGATCTACTGTGCTGTACTGAGTGTGCGCATTTCTGTCATTTAGAGGAGCAGTCTCTGGAGCATGCATGAACCCAGCACGTGCTTTCGGACCAGCAGCAGTGGCAAATTACTGGACATATCACTGGATCTACTGGGTCGGGCCCATGGTTGGTGCACTGCTCACTGCTACTCTTATTCGGTAAATTTGCAACTATTAACAGAAATGGCAATGTTAAACAATACAGAAAATCATTTTAAAATTGCACATATCTTATTAAAGTCTATATTTGTTTCTAAATGTTCATGTTTTTGTTTTTTCCAGGTTGATGCTGGGTGATGAGAAGATTAGACTGATACTGAAGTAACTTGACAAAATAGTCATAGGCAAAAAGTCTGATGCTGTGTTCAGTTTCGTGTTCGATGAAGTTTGGAGACCAGCCTTGGCAGGCTATTATTTCTTTTTTCTTGTTCGCCAAAATTGAAATATGATCAGCATTTTATCTTGAAGGCTCACCAACTGTATAATTCTGATGGACGTATGTACTTTGATATTGAATTTCTTTATAAAACTGATAAACCCTCTCATCAGCAGAGCAGGCTCCGGCGATCACCCAGTGCCAACACATGGTACAGTAATCCAGATATTTATACGCCATGAGAAGTTTTATTTCTGCGTCTTACTTATTCAGATTGAAGAATCTTTAAATTCACAGATAGGCAACATGAATGAATGTTCTCGAATCTTGTGTTCACTTTTGTCTCGTGTAATATTGTTGCAATGGCAGTTTATTTAAATCATTCAGGGGTCTCGGACCAGTCACAGACATTGCCGAGATGATCAAAGTTGTAAGGCTTAAGCTCATTTTGAAATATATATATATATATATATAAATAAATGAATACTTTATATTTAAAAACTAAAAAAAAATATTGGGGACAAAATGTTAATAGCATGTTAGTTATCATAGAGGATATCAAATTTCCATTTTCACGTTTATGGATTTTATACAAATTCATATTCAATTTCCACTTAATTGAATTTGACAAATTTCCCTTTTTCATTACAAATGTACATCTGAAATACAAACTATATATGAGAACATATTTTTAAAAGCAAAACATTAAGGATCTACCAGGTTTCCTTAGACATTATGAAACTTTATGCACACAATATTTTCTCCAATGGCTCTGGTTCTTGTCATTACTGTAGGGTTTAATTCCTGACCCCGTAACTGCACCTTCATAATCATTCCCACAGTTTCTTGAATTTAATGTGCTCTAGAAAGTCTTTATTAGTTCATGGTTATATTCTATGTAATGAATGTATTTTTTATTGCGTTTTCTATGTGTAATAAAAATCGCCACTTATCTGCTTCTTGAGTGATTATCTCTGTGTTTTTCTTAATGGTATAATTTAGCAAATAATACGTAAAATTCAAAATATTTACAAACATAAACAAAACAAACAAAAATCATTATATATTACAAACTATACTTACCATCAGGTTATAGGTCATCTGTTCATCTATTACTTTCAGGTTACAATACACACATAATACACACATTTAAATAAAACCTGGTAACCATATAAGGTTAGAATATACCGCAGGAGATGATTTTTCATATCAGGAAGGGTTCCTCCTTCAGAAAGTTTGATGAACCATTCTGTGGTGTCATTTATTAGAAAGTATGTTTTCAGGTCATTATTTTAAATAATAAACGTTATACAGCCATGTTATGAATAGGCAATAACGGGGCTGACTATGGTATCATGCTGCTTAACATTTCCATCAAAATAAACCACTCAAATGACGTTTCACATTTACATTCGCACAGAGCTTCTCCAGAGGAAACTATCTCTCTCTATATGGAACAAATAAGGCATTGTGTGAAAGCTGAAACTGAAAACATAACACTTCCTAAATGTGCGCTTATTTAAGAAATGCTTTTCAGGTGTTTACATCCTGACCAAATGATTAGCCGAGACTGAGTTGAAAAAGGAGTGCAGCAGTGCAGATGAAGAGAAAAAGTCAACACCGTGGGCATTAGTTTTGGAACATGTAGCTGAACCTTTCATCTGTAGTAAAGATGTTTTATAATACATGTTTGAACAGTCTATTAGACATGATAAATCCATGTCTGGTGGTCACTGCTGCAAATATTTGAATTTCCAGTTTTCAGGTTATCTTGAATCCACAAGTGGGGCATGTCACCACAAAATGAGCCCAGTGTAGCAAAGGTTCATTCTGAGTTCTAGCAATTTGAAACGACTGCCACTAAAGATGACCCACATATTAGTATTATTATTATTATTTTGCCATAAATACATTCCTTAATCTATAATGTATCTGTCACCAAAATATATATTTTAAAACAAACCCATAAATATGACTTTGTATGCCGAATAAGTGTGAGCTATGCATTAATTTCAATTTACACATCAACATTTACAGCTGATTTTTTTTTCCAAAACAGGATTTTCTGGTAAGATGATGACACCATTTTGCTAATTTCTCTTGATGCTCTTGATTGGCTACAGCATATTTAACACAGCACACCTTATTTTAAAGCTAATCAACTTTAGATTATCCGATAAAACTATTTTTTTGTTGGACTCATTTTGTGGCAACACGCCCCATGTCAACAAGAGGTCAACTGGAAAGGCAAGATTTCAATTTCAAGCACAAGGTTTGACTATTCAAATAATATGAAAATAAGGTTAAAACACATTGATTCACTTTAAATTTCCTGGCCGAAAAGAAAATCAAAGATTTGATTTAATGATTGCATCTCATTTAATGATTAGACATTCCTGAAATGCCTGTGCTTATATTATTAGTTGTATTTGATCATTTCCAATTCAAAATGATGGAAATTAACGCATTCTTTAGATTCAGGTAAATAAAATAACAACCGAAATTCTTGTTGTTGCTCTAATGTAGTATCACAGACTTAACCTAATTCCGGTTTTGCTCGAATCCTCTGTTTGGTGTCAATATAGCTGTGTATTCAGTGCAATAAGGCAGGTCACAGCACCATCTACCAGGACGGCCAGAGCAGAACAAAATGAAGAACGTTACCTAAGCTCATCTGTCCTTTTGTGCTTTTCTGTTTACTGATGAAATGAAATTATGAGTGCAGTTTTCATGAGTTTGTCCAGTCTGTTGAGCAGCTTGAGCAGGTGCTTTTTAGAGAGACCGCCATGCAAACTGGTCACAATGCTGGTGATACTGGGTGCCTGAAATGCCATGGACAGATGAAGACTGGAAAAAGAACAGGTGTTTTTTTTTGTTTTTGTTTTTATTAATTTTCAGCTGTCCACTATGGATGACATTGATAGCCTCAGATTTGAATTGTCATTTTGAAACCTTTCTTTTTTTTTTTAGATTACACTGCTTAGCTTATGTGCCCCCCTATTATTAAGTGGGATGCATTTTAACCTCTAATGCGTGTATTAGCAACATTTATTTATTTTTCTTGCACTGATGTATATGAAGTCATCAAAACTTAGGTTGTCCCTTTATTCGATATGACGCAAAGGAAAATTTGAAATTTAAAACTGTATTAGGGAGTATATTTATATATATATATATGCACTTGTAGATATGTTTATAGATTAATAAGCCTTTAATTGGACATTATACACTGTGAAGCTGCTTTGTGACCATGTCCATTGTTAAAAGCCCCATATAAATAAAATTGAATTGAATTGAATTGAATTATTTTAAATGATTTCATGTGTTTAACAATTCGAACCATTTGATAACATTCAGCCAAGCAGATCAGTGACGGATATGTGGAGCTTTTCCCTTTATAATATTTAGATGGGTGAAGTTCCTCCAGTATTCCTAATTTTATGTAAAATCTGGTTGTAATGTTCTGTTAAAATTTGAAATGCACGAGTAAAATCTAGATGTGTCAATCTGTTTTTTTTTTCCTGCCAAAATTCAAGCAGGAAAATGTAACCATTTTTTAAAAAGAAATAGAAAAAGGAAAAAAAACGTCCATTTGAGACTGATTGATTCAGTTTATAGAGTACTCATCTGAGTGGATTAGTCAGACTTTCAACATTTAAACTGATTATAGCCTTTCATTAACATTTGAAATGTCCTGAATACTTTGAACAGAGCTCAAAACCAGTATTTGCTATGGGATAAAGGGGGATGTGTGCACATGATCAATTTTGCTAATGACATTAAAGTATTATATTGATGGATTAAAAGTGGTTGCTGAGTTACCATGGCAAGTGTCTCACGCAGAACACAGAGTCAGGTGTGATCAATAACGCTGACATGCATTTTACTCCTGTTAAGGCTGGATTTTGTTTCTCATTACCTTATGAATTGAACGAAGAAGAATTCTGACAATGAATTTGCAGAGCAACTCGATTACAAACCAAAGATGAAGAGCAAAGCAGCCATTTTGTTCAGAGCGGAGAGAACCAATATCAGATTTGGCTTTTGTGTGTGGCTCTGCTTCCTCTGTGGAGTACAGGGCAGTGAAAGGATTGACTGAGTGGATGGCTATCATGCTGTTTCACATTGTGCAGTGGCACAGCAGTGGCCCACATGGGAAAGCTTGGCAGGCGGTGCTCTAAACCAATTAGCCAGCCTGTGGGGAGAACTCCCGCCGGTCTTCCGGGCCAGGGGCATTGCGCTCCCCTGAGATCCCTGGCCCGTTCCAACACAAAACTGCCTCCGCTGTGGGAAGTCTGGCAGATGGAGCTCAGACTGGAACCAAACGCCCAAGGCCGAGTACAACAATAGTGGATGGACGTAAACTAAAAAAGGCATTAATTTCCTTATGCCTGACAGATGCATACAGATGTGCTTGCAGGATTCATGCCAAGAAATTCAGTAGTTGGCAGTAAGTTGATATTGTATATAATATTACAATTCCTTGAATGTTTGAATATGTCTTGGAAAGAATGTTAAAGATCATTAAAGGCAACTTTATGTGACAGCAATATATGCATTTTCCAATTAATTATAGTGAAATGTCTCTCCCATATGTGACTATGTTTCTTACTGTAGAGACTTTCAGATTTTTGTTTTTACATTACTAATACATTATACTGTATTATTATTATTATTATTATTATTAAGTATGAATTGGTCACATAGAAAAGAAACCTGCTTACCCACAAATGGATAACAAAATAAAAAATAACCTAAACAAGGGACAAATTAAAGGAAAAACCAACATCAAGTGTTTAAATAAAGTGCCGAGCCACTGGAAGCTTCCTCAACAGCTTCAGCATGCCTTGGCATAGATTTCACATATCTCTAGAGCAATGAACAGCATTCTTGTAAAAGATATTTTTTTAGTTGGTGTTTTGATGATAGCGGTAGAGAGCGTCGTCTTTAAAAAAAAGTCCCACGGATTTAGTGACTGTGAAATCGGAGCATATGCTTACCATCATTTTATTACTCATCAAAATATCCCATGCGCCCTCTTCATGCCGCTACCATCAAGATAGCAATGTCGCACCACAAGATAAATCTCAGCTAACGTTTTGTTGATTTGGAGCAAACATTCCCTCTGAGGAGACAAGTCTTTTTAGCAAAATGCTCCTGCAGCATAACGAAGTCTGTGAATTTTCGCTTAATTTGTCACTGGTTACAATCTTCCAAGGCATACCCCACCTTTAAAAAAAAAAAAACATCTGTGCAACATATCATAAGGAGAGAAAGACCTGTACAAGACCAGATGGATAGAATGTAGTAACATCACTTACAGGGAACAGCAGTATGTTTGGTCTGAATAATAAGCCATAAACGCCCCCACCCACCCAATTAACTTCAGGACAAACCCCAGTTAAACAACCGTATAGTGTTCTACAAAGACAAATGAAGCAGTTAACTTAAGATTTATAGAAGTAGTATAAATTTATATTCGCGGTATAGGTTTATAGAGTTAGCGTTGTGCATCTTCATTTCTATAGTTTTAAAGGTATTGACCAACGTTCTGTTCTACCACAGAAAAAGTGGCTCTCAATGCTTTATATTATCTTAATAATTTATGACTTTAAGTAACATTTTTTTTTAAATAGGCAATTGGTTAAAAGGAGAACAAAATATGGTACAAAAGGGTTCAGTTTCTTTGTGTTTATACTGAAAACACTGAGCCCAAAGGATTAACTTTGTCAAATTGGATAATCTCCACAGCGGAGAGCAATCAGAAAGAAATAAAAACGACTGGATAATCTGCTCTCCTTCTCCAATTCTCTTCTACATTCATGGGCCCCAGAGCCTCCTGGCTGACAGCCGTGATGACAATGATCATTATGTCGGTCAGAGACTTGTGGCGGCGGTGCTATTGTGAAACCCGCATTCACTCCGAAGTCATTTACACTTTTATTGGCAGCTATTTAGTCGCCAGAAAGGCTTAAGACGGCAATTTGTGAATCCTGCTCAGCCAAGTAGAAGTGTGGAGCAGGAAGAAAAGGAATCGAATAAAGTCAATTAATTGTTCCCTTTCTGGGAGGGGCCCACTGACAGGATCTATAGTCTTGGATCCAGAGTTGTTCACATCTGTTTAGCCAGCTTCCCAAAACCATGACTTCAGACCACCAAGCCCCAGAGAATAGGCCAATTCAGCAGTGTCTGAGCTTTCTCTATCTTAGACACATTTGTATATCATTTTCTGCTAGGCCTAGTCTATTCACAGAGGATCCCAATGACAAAGGGCCCTAGTCATAAAGAGATTTGGGCCACAACAGGAAAGGCAAGAGTTAGGACTGAAGACAGAAGTGTCTGAGTCCTGCTTGTCGCAACAAGACTCATTATGCAGTGAGACGTTCAGGAAAAAGATATACGAAGGAAGACAAAAGACACACTTAGACTTGATGTGAAGCAGATTTAGCATCAGTTTTAAAAAGGTCTGTAATATAATATAATATAATATTATATAATTTATGCATATGGAATGAACGGTGATATAAAGACAAACTGACATATATCAGTTACATATAATATATACACTGGAGCATCTATTTTTATTTATTTATTTGTTTGTTTGTTTGTTTATTTTAAAAGGTTGGAAGATATTTCCATATCCTGAGATATAAATTAGTATAATGAACTTTTTACTTGGGTCATTAATACCAAAATTCAGTTTTTCTGTTTATTTAAATAAAGTACTGTTCTTTCAGATTCCATTGTCATCAGTGAGTACAACAATAAAACCATATGACCACGTGTCCCCCAAAATTGATGAATATTCAAGAATCTCTAATCTCAGTCCATATTCGAGATAACACTTTTATAACACATTTATACCCTGTATACAACCATAACGATTGAATAGATCTTTTCAATAATTGCAGATACGTATTCTTTCCAAACTGCGAAGCTGGATTAAAAAATTAGATATGAACAACAAATGTTAAATATCATTCCAGAGACATATAGGTACATGCACATGCAGACTTCAACCCCCACACCAGGTCCTTTTAATGATTAAAAGGACAATTGGCATTGGCATTGACGGTATTCTGTTTAACCATTGAATAGCTCTTTGAAAAGCTTAGTGAATGGGGTCACGTAAAGAATGCCTGAGTAACAAAGCTCTTGCTTTAGCAATATAATATAAGCTCTTGCTTTAGAGAATTCACAAAAAGCAAAAGCAAAGATGCATCATGTCATGCCTGCTTTCAGTGTCAGTTTCTCCTCAAATGGCCTTGAACTGTTAGTAAATTACTATCGCAGAAATCCTAAAGAATCTTCTCCTCAGTCTATGGAAAAATCACATGGCATCTGATGCGCCCTCTTGGCTGAATGATAGAGGGTCTGGAAGTCTTTAAATCGAGGAGCACAGCCAAGCCAAGCCTCCCCAAAGAGTTCAGCACCGGTGAAGAGGAACTGACCAGCTCCTGCTTTAACGCCGCACTGCAGTAGTGTGTGGATGTGGCCATGCCAGGAGCCCGAGAGGTCTGGCTCTCTCTCAAACACTCCACTCCGCTGGCGATACACCCTGCCTTTGTGCACCTCTACCACGGAGGTCTTCTGCTCGGAATCATGGGATACGTTCCCTATAGCGCCACGGACCACTGGTAGAGTAGAAAATGGATTTGTAAATGTTATTTTTGCATAAAGATCTATGAACACAGAAACCAGACTGTATAACAGATGTAATACAGGTGTTAGGAGTTCCACGCACTCCTTTGCTTCGTTCTTACTTTTTCTTTAAAAGCAATCTGACTGATGATGAATCCTTTTCCACACTCTTTCCTTGAAAGTGCCTTCTAACCCCACACACAGTGAAGCATAGCAAAGCCTTTTCACTCCACGTCAGCACTTACACTTTCATTAGGCAGCTCACTTTCTATCATCAAAAAGTGTCCGATGGCAATTTGTGAGATTAGGGTTCAAGGGTCAGGCTATACAAGGCGTGAGTTCAAAGGAGCCGCTGCTTTTGCTCTGTTGCAGGCCTTAAAGCCATGTGCCTCCTGTTGTGTATAGCAGAGCCCTCACATCTGCCCAGGCCCACTTGCTGGGAACAAATCAGGGCCTCACCCTGCATGTAGCCATTCATGGAATAAATTAACCTTCACATCCAAGACACAGACTGACTACTCTGATATATGACACCAATTCAGAACGGCTTGTTTTTTTTATGCGGATATAACCCTATTATTAGTGATTCGTCAAAATCTAGTCAATTACTACATACACGGGGAGGACAGGAATACCTGTAATCGCACTCTCACACAAACACACCCACACCCACCCACCCACCCACACACACACACACACACACACACACACACACACACACATATATATATATATATTTATACACTTTGGGGTGGAAAAAAACAACAGTGATTATTTCTCATTAGCTCTGATAGTACCCAAGTTATCATAAAGGAATTCCAACTTGCTATTTGCATACGGTTCTATTACCATAATATATTAGAAATGTCACAGGGAATTGCTCAACAAAATGGATATCCACACGTACTACTATAAACGCCAGGCTAGCAGCTTAGCCGAAATAAAACCCACTCACCAAAGTCACTATTGCAGATGGCTTTCAGTATCTCCAAATCACTGCATGGCCGACAGGCAGCTGTGAATGCAGACAGAGAGGTCTCTTCTTTGTAAGGAAGACAGCATCAGATAGCATCATCAACTGACACAAAACATACTTTGTCGAGAGCAGCAGTGTGTGCGAGGAGAGAATCCTAATTAAATTTTCAGTACGCTGTATTCGAGAACACTCGGCATCTGCTATAGAGGCATCCAAGGAGCCATTAGGAATGTAAAGCATGTGGAATATAATCCCAAATGTCAACCTTTGCCTATGTGTGTGTGCATGTGTGTGTGAAGAAAGCAATTTGACTTTTGTCTGATGCCCTTATTGTATAGACTACTGAGCAGTGCCTCAGCAAGCAAGTGTGTGACTGAAATGTGCATTCTTCTTTGTCAGTGTTGGGAAAATGGTAGTCAAGCAAACACCAGCATCTGTCTTAGCTTTCGACATGAATAACATACCCTCATACACACACACACACACACACACACACACACAACTACTCGGCATCTGTGGAATTTAAGAAGCATTTGCCATCTTTTTGTCAATTCAGGTTGAGACTAATTGATTTTTTTTGACCATGCAGAAGGTAACTGGGAGCACTAATAAGAAAAACAAGATGTGCTATGGATAGCATGTGCTTTTCATCTCCTTTTAAACAAAAGGAGGAGCAGGAACATCCTTCAAATGTTTCTTGTTAAAGGAAATGCAGTGATTGAAACATAAAAACTATCTACAGCACAATTATTTCAACTGAATAATAATCCTTCAGAAACGGGTGATGCACATACTGAGAGCAAGCTTCAGGTAATGTTCAAATCGAACATCAGAATGGAGAAAAATGTGATCTCAGGGTCTTTAACTGGGGAATGGCTGCTGGTTTTCAGGAAACTGCTGATCTCTGGGGATTTTCTCACTGAACCATCCAGTATGTGGTATTTCTGTGGGTTTAAACACATTGTTTATGAGCAAGGTCAGCTGACCAGTCTGGTATGAGCTGACAGGAATGTGTGTAGGCTCACCAAAACCGGACAGCTGAATATTGGAAAAAGACCAGGTGACATTTTTCCAATCTTCAGCTCTCCAGTTTCACAGAGTCTCTGGGTAATAATATGGCAGTCAGACGTGGTACCTGATGTGGTGTCCTTCTGCGGTAGCCTAGCCACCTCCAAGTTTAAAGTGTGGTGCCTTCTGAGATGCATTTCCCCTCACCACTTGTAAAGGATCCTTATTTGGGATATCGTAACCTTCCTGTCAGCTTCACCAAATCTCACCATATACTTCTCTGACCTCTCTTACCATGAAGCTTCAAAGAATAGCATCTGTAGGTGTAAACTATAGGCGCTGTTGTGTGTAAAAAAATAAAATTAAATAAATAAATAAATAAATAAATAAATAAATCCCAGGAGATCCGTGGTTTCTGAAATGCTGTAACCAGCGGAATAACCACGAAGAACTATTCCAAGTCACATTCTGATGTTTGATATGAACTGAAGGCTCTTGGCTTGCAGGATTTTATGCTTTGAGCTGCTGTTTCATGATTGCCTCTTTAGGTTACTGTATGATTGATCAGATTTACTGATGTATAAAAGTGGACAGTGTGTGTGTGTGTGTGTGTGCGTGTGTGTGTGTGTGTGTGTGTGTGTGTGTGTGTGTTGAAACTATGGGTGAAATTTTAAACCGCATTAATCGCTAATTACTCATTAATATGCATAGGAATAAATAAATACATGAATAAATGATTTAATAAGCGGACAAAGAGCAGGCACCTTGCATGGTGGTTGTTTGAACCTCTGTAGCGCCGCTGTTCTCCCGCAGCAGCAGCAGCTCGTACCGGAACCCGACCACGCTCGGAGCTGCGGGGCTCTGCGGGCTGGCCTGGACAAAGATGGCGGCACTCTGTGCTTTGTGCGCGCGGAAGCAGCGCACCTGCTCCGGAGACTCCCCGTCCTGCAGCAGGAGGTCCAGGCTCGCCGGCCGCTCCACGTACACCGCGGCGCCACGGAAACCCCGCAGCGCTTTAACGCACACGGTCGCGTGGCGCGCGCTCCACACGTTTGGCTGCAGCACGACACGCAGCGCGAGACGCGGGGAGAACCACGTGACCGAACCTGCGGAACAGCGGAGCCGCACCTGCTGCACCGAGCCAGAGAGAGGCGGGCCTCCCAGGCCACTGCGGACACACACACACACACACACACACACACACACACACACACACACACACAGCTTCACATAGCTAATTAACGGGAGTCTTCATCATTGGATATTTGAATCTAGCCTGACCCTTTAACACATCAGTACAAGTATCGATGAAACAAACAAACCAACAAATAACTAAATAAACATAGATAGATAGATAGATAGATAGATAGATAGATAGATAGATAGATAGATAGATATAAAACAGTGAATGAATAAATTATTTAATGAATGCATGAATTATCAAACAAACTAGCTAACTAACTAACTAACTAACTAACAGATAATTAAAAAATAAACATAGATAGATAGATAGATAGATAGATAGATAGATAGAGAGAGAGAGAGAGAGAATATAATGAATGAATTCATTATTTAATGAATGCATGAATTTACAAACTAACTAACTAATAGATAACTAAAAAATAAACATAGACAGACAGACAGACAGACAGATAGATAGATAGATAGATAGATAGATAGATAGATAGATAGATAGATAGATAGATAGATAGATATAAAACAGTGAATGAATGAATTATTTAATGAATACATGAATTATCAAACAAACTAGCTAACTAACTAACTAACAGATAATTAAAAAATAAACATAGATAGATAGATAGATAGATAGATAGATAGATAGATAGAGAGAGAGAGAGAGAGAGAGAGAGAGAGAATATAATGAATGAATTCATTATTTAATGAATGCATGAATTAACAAACAAACTAACTAACAGATAACTAAAATAAACATAGATAGATAGATAGATAGATAGATAGATAGATAGATAGATAGATAGATAGATAGAGAGAATATAATGAATGAATGAATTATTTAATGAATGCATGAATTAACAAACAAACTAACAAATGGGTAAACAAACAAACGAACAAATAAATCAATAGCATGTCTACCTTTGCACTAAAGCAGGGTGCGTTTTTGGCGCTGTGTGACTGCACAAGGTCTTGTCTGATCATTCGGTCCTAATAATCTAACACTTTACATGCAGATGTCAAAATAACATAAGCAGGATATATTAGTACCATGTGACTCGTGCGATTCTTACCTTCCTTTCCAGTTGCACAAATCTGCTGTACAGGACGTAAGAAAACACAATGTGTACAAGTAGTGGAGTAAGCCACTTCCTCTGGGTGACATATCAGTCCAGATGAATGTCGTCGAGGCGGCAGTTATGCTGAAACATTGTCCTGTCCAGCGTCAGTGTCCTGCAGGTCTCCAGGATGTGCTGCACTGCTTGGTGAGGTGAAGCACAAGGTCCATACTGCAAACAGGGGCGGCTTTAGAGCTTTTCTCCCCTAAGAGAGGGTGAGGAGGTCGACTCCACCCTCAGGCACTGACATTTATTAAGTTAACACACAGCTTCTCTGTGCAGATCCTTTGGGGTTTAGCTGTAACCCTCTCATTAGTCAGATAGACAGAGTTCTTACACACACACACACACACACACACACACACACACACACACCACACACACAAATATATATCAAGATCAAGATTAGAGAACAACCTACAATTTCCTAA
>JAQMCW010000008.1:9361337-9371438 GCA_030068335.1 Chrysichthys cranchii | reverse complement strand
TTGGTAAGAAGGATTTCATTGTTTAAAAAACCCCAAGCAAATGATACGTGATATGTTCGTTCAATAAAACGGTCTATGACTTAATTTTCAAACTGATTTAACGGTCCAAGTACGTCCATTGGAATACCTCCAACAGCACCATGCCAGTTGTTCATAAGGCAAGGCAGACAGAAAACCCTGACTTCACCATTATTTTCTGTTCCTGTTATAGACAAGATTTTGTGCTGTCATTTGTCCAGCTCTTACTTTAACCCTATCCTGACCTGGAATACTTTACTGGACTCCTGGCTGCAGCAGACAGCATCAGAGCTCACAAGGAGATTTTTAAACTGTAACCTTTGCACAGTGTCTCCAAGTAGGGACTCTTGCAGGCTCTTTCACACAAACGGGTCTGCTTATTGAGTGCCTGGCACCACAGTGCCAAAGAAAGAATGAGAGAGAGAGAGAGAGAGAGAGAGAGAGAAGCCTCCATTGCCCAGCCAAGCATCACATTTATCCTACCATAAAGGGATAAAGAAGAGGATTGGTTCAGAGCTGGAGGGGTATTAGGAGAAAATGTTAAGAGGGGCCTGCAGCGATTCTAACTCAGCTTAGTGGGAGGTCATTACGTCCCAGTCACCTAACAGGCAGATATTAAAGCTTCACACAATATGAAAAAATGCTAAATTTTAGCCAAGTGTTACTCTTGTAGCTTTGTTCTCTGGCCCCAGTAAACTTGGATAGTGGTATTTATCCATGGAGAATATGATTCATAAAACTACAAGTCTGAAAGTAAGAATGTAATTTACAGTTTTTAAACATTTTTTAAAATCAGATTTTCAAGATTATTTCCTCCAGATTTATGTTTTGCAACACATTGTGGCACCCTTGGCGAAAAAGTCAATAAACTGCATAGATCCGTCCCACTTCAGGTCTTTTTAGTAATGGCTGTAGTTAATGATGTGTTTGTTGGTATAATTCATGTAGCTTCGCTACAGTCAACTACGGTATTTGGGCGCAATTAAACTGGTGTCTCTCACTGCCAATGTCATTATCAAGCTAGTGAGTGTGTGTGGCTGTATGGAGGAAAGCACCCTCCAGTACCATGGCATGATGCTCCTGCTACCCCCCTCCACCCACTGAGCCTTCCCCAGAGCAAGGGAGGGGGGTTGGGGATAGGGTTGAGCAAGGGGGAGGGGGGCTGCCACAGACAGTGCAGCTCCCCTTGGTGCAGTGGGATCCTGCAGGATTGTACTGGTGAAGCCGTCAATACCATATCGAGCACTGACTCTGGCATTCTCCCGTATGTTTAATTGTCTGTGTACACTGCGCTTCATGTCTTCTCTCTGGAAGAACAGCACCATAATGCTCCAGCTCTTGACAAAAGCATTGGACTAAACAATAGTGGTATGCTTGTCTTGGGGCGCCAAGACATTTGATCTGCGCATTAAAAAAAAATTATATGAAAAAAAACCCCACCCACCATGGTAAGTCTATGAATTCTGTAAAGTCTACATTGAAGGCATCTCTTCTGCATCCTGTGTTTTTCCTCCTGCTCTTCAACTGCTGACTCCAATGTCATGCAAATCAAGAGTGGCACAAGCACTTCCCTTGAAGCACTACACTCTCTTGTCTTTCCCCTCCTCAATAGCATCTCTGGGGAGAGCTTATTTGCCTGTTTTAATTGCATTTTAATTCACACTTGCCCATCAGCGGCACACAAGGCCACCCTCCTTCTCGTGACAACAAACTACCAGCTCTGCCTGCCAACAAAGCTATTTTACACTGCAACCTTGAGCTGCGTGTTCTTGAGCTGTAACCAAATTCCATGCTGGCAGAACAGTTTGGCCTGTTCAACTGAAGGAGGTTAGTCCTAGTTCACGAACAATAAAGCAGCCATTGGATGTGTGGGCTAGAGAGGTTGGACGGACGAGAGCGATGTTACAGATGAAAGGAGCATCTCTCAGTCTCTCAATCAGCTCCTAACAGGAGGGATGCTGGATGCAGGCAGACAACTTTAATGTGTTGGTCTATCTATATGGAAATCCTTTCCACTGCTCCTGGCTGACATGTGATTGGAAGCACAGTGTGTTTCAAGCAGAAATTTCAAAGATGAGAAGGGCTGACTTATTTTAGATGAAAGAACAATGATGACTACGAATTGGCATTAAATCTGGAAAAAAGAATAGGAACGGTATGCCAAACATTTTTTTCCATCACTTGAAAACCACAAGCTACCGTATTTAGAGTTGGGGAAAAAAAGGCAGTGTTTTGTTTCCATGCTCTGGGTTTCTAACTGATGCACCCTGTCCATACAAGGGCATGGATACCAGAGCTTCTACATACTACATGCAGTGCACTCTGTACCTGCCTTTTTATATAGTGTTAGCTGATGATAAGCCCTATCTCTCATCTCAAATGTCTGTAAACCAGCCAAGCATGTTGTGGCACATGTAGACCACATTAGGTTACTGCATACCTTATTTGGTAATTTGACAGCAAGTATGAACATAGGCTATGGAAAAATTAATTATGTGTCAGATTTAATGATCTGGTCACAGAACTCCCCTCATAGGTGATGTATCAGGGTAGACACTTTAAATTAGACAACTATATGAACCAGAATACAGAAAACGACTGAGCAAAACCTATGGTTTTAAAAAGTGGAAGATCCAAGAGTTGGATGAAGCTTTTTTTTTTTTTTTTCAAATCTATAAAAGAAAAATAAAATACCACGCACATTAGGTAATCTATCTACATCAAATTTTCGAGATCTTAATTCTATCTGAATGTATTGCACAAGCCAGTGCCTGATGCTTATATAAAAGGAAGGTTATGGATTTTTTCCTCCCATTGAATTTAATTGTAAATCAATAAGGCATTACGTAGACCGTGTACTGTAGCAGAAAGCCATAAGAATGTGGATCTTGGTTTTTTTAACAACATATTTTTAAAAAATGAGAAAAGTTTATTTATTTGACAGTGGTCTTATTGTATTTCTACATGACTGAATGTCCTGGATCTAAAGCTGCTTGCCAAGCCCTAATGGGATCCCGAACGTCGGCCTCACGTAAATCAGCGTGTGACTGATGCACTGAGCAGAACTCTGTCCCAGAACTAATCTCTGCACACTATGGGTGGAGGTGTTTTCTTTGGCTCTGTGTGTGTGTATCTCTGAGTGTCTCTCATTCCCAAGATGAATCCCTTCTGTCAGCAGCCCCTTGACATCCAGTTCCGGTAGCTGGATTTCCACTCCTCTGGGTCAGCCGATAAAGCTGATAATGAAACATAATTAATGAATTTTGAAAGGATTTCCTTTTTTGCACAAAATGTAGTCGACAAAGTGGTGAGTCATGCTACCTCTCTCTCTCTCTCTCTCTCTCTCTCTCTCACACTCACTCACTCACTCACACACACACACACACACACACACACACACACACAGTACAAAGCCATCCAGCTCTCACATCCAGATAAGAGAGAAAACCTGCTCTTTCCACTCGACTCTGTCATCTTCCATTTTAAAATGGCACACTGTGCAGTTTAAGGCTAAAATGGTCTCCCATTGCAAAAACCTCAAATTAAGAAACACGATACGTCTTGCCTGCTTTTACTCTTCCACCTTTTTTGCAAATTCTCAACGCAGATCAGACGACGACAGCCAAAGCACACTGAATCGATAGAGTGCATGACTCAGGTGTGATGCAAAATACTGCAACATGCCCATTGTTCTCAGCTCTCCTTTTCTGGCTTGCACTCCCATCCACGCAGAAGCTCTCACTACCTCTGCTGTGCCCCACTACACAGCTTGCTCTTTCAAAGGCTCAGAGAAAAGGCCAAAGCATCAGAGCTGACGTGTTACGGAGATTCTACAGAAACCGTTGACAAAGGACTTACCTTCTGGAGGACATAGCCAAAAAATAGCCAATTGAACGAATCATTAAGCAGAATTAGACATGAATGAGGTGACCAAATAGCAGGGAAAATAAAATAAATAATGCATTTGTGTTCGCATGTATGGTTAAAAAATATTCTTGAGGAACTCATTCTGTTTAGTGATCAGGGCAAGTGAGAAAATGATTCTTTATTGAGGCTTTCATATGACTGGTGACACCAATGTTAAATCGATAAATAAAAAGTACTTGTTTCTTCTTTCAATTTTGTGAATAACTAATCATGAGGAACGGGGAATTGAGCTGACGATTAAGGTTAAAGTACAAACGAAGCATTACTGTGGATCAGCCTGACTTATTCAAACCAAACTTCTTTCATTCTCATTGAATGTCAGCTTTGACTATCGTGTACATTTTTTTTATCCTTAAAGATAAGCAGAAGCTTTTGTAACTTTTCCCCTCTAATTAGTTTATAACCCCCCAAATAAAATAGATCAGATCCAAGGACATTTTGCCCAGAAAAAGAAACTGGTCAAAAGTTCTCACCTAAATATATGATTAACCTCGCCCCCTCTCACCAGGACATACAGAGCTGTCACATGCAGCACAGGCCATAGATCATTGACAAGGAACAGGGTCAGTATGTCTGGGAAAGAGCTTGCCATGTCACCCTGACCTGGGTCACCATGCACGATCACTTTAATCAGCTGCTCCTGTGCTTATATTACGTGTTTCCCAGGGTGTGAAATAACATCCATCTCCTCTGCATTAGGGTCTTTCTCCTGTATGATCTAAGTGGCTTTGTTTTTAATGATTTTTGCACATTGCAGATCATATTTCCATGCAAATTTCAGATTATATTGTATCCGCATTATGGCAGTTAATCAAAATGTAATGGGATCAAATCGAAAAGATACTCTCAGAGGACCATTATTATACATTAGAATAATTATAAGCACACACTTCTCATGTAAGGAAGGTTTTATTGCATGCAGAGGACCAAAAAGGTCTGATCTTGAATATCTAAAAGCATTTATGGAGACATGTTGTAAATATTCCTACAGCTGAGATAAAGAGCTTTGCGTAACTTCAGATCCTGAGAGGAGAGTCGATTTTACTTCATTTTAAGGTCACGTTCCAGTTTGATTTCCTTTGTTAACAAAGGCGTATCATTTAACATATTGTTTAAGGAATGCTCCGGGTATTCATACCACATACAGTAATGATTGTTTTCAGGTATCTAAAGGTGACAGAAAGGAGGAATGTATGCAGGTAGAAGTGATAACAATCAGAGGACAAATCTGCATATCTTGCCTTGAGACACATGATAAATATGATAGACACTGTGAGCATAAAGCTTTACCATTATATTAGTATCAGTATTTTAAAAAAGGATACGTGAAATATGTCCAAAAGTCAGTAGTTCTCTCGATTCCTCTGTTTAAATGGAATATCTTTTTAATCTTATGTTTGTAAATTGCAGATTTCATACTGTAGCTGCAATATTTTGTCTCCCTGTGGAACGATGTGCTTCCATTTTCTTCAGACCTGACCAGCAGGTCAAAAAGCTCTATTATGGAAAATGTAAAAGCTCTTGGAAGAATATTATAATGTAGGCCCAGGGAACACTTCACGAAACCCACAGCTTAAAAAGAATAGAAATAACGCCTTACAAATTCTCTGAGGTGCAGTAAATGTAAATGTGAAACTGCAGGGATGCTATAACAGGAACAAAAAGCTGTGGTTACTCACAAACCTCAAACAGGTCTTTCAGTCATTGCGAAAGAAGACAGAAATGACACAGAGGTGACTCATATGTGCCATTCATTTCACATCTTTTGTGCAATCGTTAGTGCAGTCTCTATTCCCTATGATCTAGTTTGATGTTGCTACATACTGTATGTCAGAATTTTTTTTTTTTACTGGGCTGTTTAATAAATGATTAATTCTAATAAATTTTGACAGAAAGGAGAGCACACAAGACAGAAACACACTACGAACACTGAAGACACAGCTCTACACTAGCCCTAGGCTGGCTTTAAACCGTCCCCACCAGTTTTTAGGAAAATGAACTGCTCGCTGAAAGCTTTTCTATGTAACCTTTGTAACATTAAAATGATGAGTTGGATCACTAATTATCTAGTTTCACCTTTAAGGCTTTCTATATAAATATCAAATGAATGCAATCTTCGTTGACTAGCCTTCTCACTAATCTCATTTATCTCATTCTCTATTTTGTTTTGTTAAATGATTACCACTCTCAAACATATTATTATTACTATTATTATTATTATTATTATTATTATTATTATATGCCTATTCCTAGACATCCTTAAACATTGAATAGATAGGGCTACTTACAATCAATATGGTTTATATGTGGTATATCTATACCATAGTATATTTTTTGCATGCTTCATACTGATTGGTCAGGATTTATTGACCAGTTATCAATAATTATTTCATTTGTGTCCTAATACTTTCCCCTTCTATTTTACCAATTTACACAGGGACATGTATAGTGGACACTCCACATACATTTCTTTTCTTTTTCTTTTTTTTTTTAAAAAGCATGGTTTAATCATTGAAAGTTTACTGCAATGAGCATTTATTTGGCATTTCTGAAAGATGTTTTCTAATGTCAACACCTTGTAACACTTCATTTAAGACATGGGAACATTTTCAGGACAGAAGACTTTGTGGATTCTAGCTGACCAGCTGACTTTTTTTTTGTCTTATTAACCTGGGAGGGAAAAGAGAGAGGTAAGACTGGTGAGGGAATGCTTCCAGCTATATAGTGCGAGTGACATCAGTAACCAACTTAATTTGTGGACATTTCACAAATTAACCAGCCTACAAATGAATAAATAGTAAAACAGGTGGTTCTTTAACTGGAAAAAGGTATACCAAATCACAATATTATATGAGGAATGAAACATATTGGTATGTGCTTTTTTCTTTCATGAGAGCAGCATACCCCAACCTGTTTAACTCTTTCCATACCCCATTCTGAAACTGACAGTCATAGTTTTAGTTTTACCAAGGTCATTTTGAATATTTAATCCTGCCTAAGATTATATTTTAATTTGGCCAATATATCAACACTTGGTTTTAACTAATCAGGTTTATTTATCATTTGCACAGTATGCCCAGACTTATTCAGATACTTGTGGTGAGGCCAGAAAATGCAAAACACACACTCAACATCAACAACACACAAATGATCAAGATATAGCCTAAGAAAACGCTCTCTCTCTCACTTTCTCCATACCTATATATATATATATATATATATATATATATATATATATATAAAAATACACACCTCTCATTATGTTTTGTCTATGCGGACACCACCTAGAGCTTCAAACTTGTTAATATATTATTATTTTTCATGTCAGATTACAATATATTAATTGTTTATAGGAACTAGCCATGTCCCTAACACCAGAAGTAAAAGAGTTGTGTGATTTTCAAAGAGGGCGTATTGTGGGTCAGTCTGAGGGTGGACTTAACCAGCGTATGATTGTACAAAACCTTGGGATTCCTCTTGTCACAGTAAACAGAGTGATTGTACAATTCAAAAGCAAAGGAGAGGAATCAACAGGATCCCGCTCAGGTCGACCTGAGCCCTCTGACAGATGTCTTCAGACTGTCAAGAGAGGGATTGGTGAAAAAAGGCCCTGTTGTAAGGTCCTTCATGACTCCAAGTGAGTCGGAGTATTTCTGTGAGGGATCTCCATCGACTGGGCTACTATGGCAGAGCAGCTCGAAGGAAGCTTCTAGAAATACATTTTTCAAAAATGGTGTTTATTCACTTTTGAGATGAGTGTATATATACACACACACACACACACACACACACACACACACACACACACACAGAGAATTGTGTTGTAAACAAATCAAACAGTAAATCTGTGAAGAGTAAATCAGAGGTCCGTTTGGTGATTAGGTGTAACAAGCCGCAGGTGAGGCCCAGTTAGGTTGTTATGTAACACTCGGCGCAAAAAAAGGTCAACAAGGGCTGAACACTACACACTCAGCCGAGTGAGGGACTCCGGCTCTTTATCTGTGCCTTCGTCCCCTGATCTTATTAAAATACTCTACATAAAATGAGATTCAGAGGCTGCTGAAAATGACGCGTATAATGTGTTGTGTTTTTTCCAGCGTTTCATTTTCCGGAGGATTTGTGAGGCTCTCCTCGCCTCCCCGCGAGCTCATTAATATTCATCCGCGAGCTTAACTCTCGCGGCGGCGTGCGCGCCACACCAGGTATTGTACTGAGGAGGAGGAGGAGGAGGATGCAGACGCGGGCTCTTTGAGATGCGCGCCCCCACAGGGTGGAGAGAGAGAGAGAGAGAGACATGAAGAGAGAGAGAGAGAGAGACTCACATGCACAGAGAGAGAAAGAGAGTGAGGGAGAGAGAGAGACTCATAGCGCAGAGGGAGAGAGAGACATGAAGAGAGAGAGAGAACGAGACTGAGGTAGAGAGAGACTCATAGCGCAGAGGGAGAGAGAGACATGAAGAGAGAGAGACTCACATGCACAGACAGAGAGAGAGAGGGACTCATAGCACAGAGGGAGAGAGAGACATGCAGAGAGGAGAGAGAGAAAAATATGGAGAGAGAGACTCACAGGCACAGACAGAGAGGGAGAGAGAGAGAGAGAGACTCATAGCACAGAGGGAGAGAGAGACATGCAGAGAGAGAAGAGGGAGAGAGAGACTCACAGGCACATAAAGAGAGAGAGAGAGAGAGCGAAAGAACGAGAGGGAGAGCGAGAAACACAAAGAGAGAAAGAGAGAGACTCATGCACAGAGGGAGAGAGAGACATGCAGAGAGAGAGAGAAAGAAAGAGGGAGAGAGAGAGAGAGACTCATGCAGAGAGAGAGAGGGGGAAACGCATGCATAGAGGGAGAGAGACTCACAGAAAGAGAGAAGGAAAAAGAGAGAGACTTACATATGCAGTGTGTGTGTGTGTGTGTGTGAGAGAGAGAGAGAGTGATCTATAAACACTCAGAGAGAGAGAAAGAGAGGGACAGAGAGTCTCACATACACACACAAGCACTTTCTTTATGCTGTCCTTAACACCTTTTGTTATCATTAAGTATCAAAGACTCACAAATGGTGTTGACTGACTATATGTTAGTGGCATAAACTAATTCCATGCACATTTCTGTAGGCTAGATGCACATACACATTGGTCTACTTCTGACCAAAAATACAGTTTCTCTTCAAAATCAAATCAAACCCCAAGGTCATTAGGCTAGTGAGCACAGCCCCTTCTCTCAGATGACCAGCGAGCGTTACAGTGAGGTCTGAGGCTGAGAGCACGAGTGTAACTGTTTCCATACTGCATTCTTCTCCAGTTTAACCCGACAATTTTCATTACATGACATCACTCACAACAGCTTGAGTGAAAAGTCGAATCTTTGAAATATTTGAATGAATTTCAGATTCAGATTCAGAGTAATTTAAATAAGGTCATAAATATCCCTACTTGTACACTGATGAGATCTGAGGAGAGATTGCCCTGATCAAAACTGGCATGAGTAGCTTATATCACTTGAGCTCTTAGAATTAAATAAATAAATAGGATAATTAATTAATTAAATGAAAAGAAAGAAAGATGAAAAAGGAAGTTATAGGCAGAAAACTGATAATGGGAAACATAATGTCACTGTCCCATATTTATAAAGCAGCTTGACACATAATCCATAAAACATCCAAAGAAATCGGTCACGTTTGATAAAAATTATTTTTGAATGTTGTAAGATATCCCATCGAAATGTTACTGCATCACTTGGTCACTCAGTAACATGGCAAAAAATGTCCATGACTGCAGGCTGGACACTACTGTTTAATGAAAGTGTCTTGGTTTTGATGAGTCTCCTGTAAAGCGCCATAAGCTTTACCTCAACCATTTTACATAAGCTGACAGCATGACTTTTGCTCAAAAATCATTATTGAAATTGCTGTAATTTCAAGTAATTACCGTTGTTTTTAATATTATTTCTTTTGAATCACCTAGGTGATATTAATAAACTGCATTAACCTGTTGAACCCTTCCAACCTCTCCACTGGTCCAGATTTGAAAAGACTGAAAATGGCAAAATGAAGCTCAGGTTAAACAGTACAAAAGCCACCTCCAATTACTTACACACACACACACACACACACACACACACACACACACACACACACACACACACACACACACACACAC
>JAQMCW010000008.1:9262237-9279014 GCA_030068335.1 Chrysichthys cranchii | reverse complement strand
GCCCCCCCCCCCCCCCCCCCCCCGCTGTGAAGGCTTTTGTTCAGTTTCCGGCCTGTCAGTGGGAATGACGATATCTTTTTTTGATCTTGAGACTCTTCAATGATGTTTCATGTATTCATACTGTCTGACCCAGAGGCCTCATGTCTGCAGTCCATTGCGTTTAATATCTGTATTTGGGGGATTGGGTCCTTTTCTGTGCTGCACTGTGTTAAGCCTGTTAAGTATTACAGCTAATGCGATCTTACTGTGTGGGTGGGAGGTGTGATTTTTCTCTTAACTCGTTTGTCGTGCATGCAGCTTTGTCGGAAAATGGTCATGCAGTTAAAATTAGAACTTGCTTTTCCTTTTATACGTTTGAAGAAATCATTTCAGCCCCCAGTCCCATTCCAGATGCTTTCTCACGTTGATGTTTGGTCCAGGCTGATGAGGAAGTAGTAGGATTTACAATAGCACAGCCATAATGTTATCTTATGTTATGTTTTCTTATGTTATTTGAGGAAAGATCTTTGTTGTTTTGACCACCGCGAAGCATTTCAGTCATGACCTCCTGTTGGTTTGACCTCACAGGGGGACGTGGAGGAGGATGAGGCTATTCCGGACAGCGAGCAAGACATTAAGCCACGTTTCCACAAGTCTCGCACAGTCACACTCCAGCATGAGGGAGGAGAAGGAGAGGAGGGGGAGGACATTGACGAAGACGACGATGACGACGACGACACACTGTCTGACTGGAATCTACGTAAGTGCTTCCACCTGTTTCTACACTTCCCAGGATTCTGTGGAAGATGATGTACATCCATTTTCAGTTAATAAATGGTTACACACTGGTAGGAAGTGTGTAGCAACAAAAAAAGGACATTACAACCAAAGATGGAGGAGATGAGGAGGACCTTCCTGGTTTCACTGGAGGTGATGACAAGCTTATACTTTGATTGTATATGATGTTGAAGTATTCATACTGTCTGATCCACTGAGACCAGAGAGGCAAATCCATGCATTCCACACTCATGACGCCTAAAGCGGACATATATTATAAGGGCTAGCGATAACTTAATCAAAAACATCCTTCAATCACCCCCCCTCCCCCCTTTTTAAAAACAACTTGTGGGATTTCTTTTCTTTTTATAAAAAAAAAATCAAAATGTTAACATAAAATACAAAACTGCGATAGAAGGATGTGAGAGATGGGCTTCTGACCTCCATTTTTAGGAAAATGCTCGGCAGCAGCACTGGATGTGTTGGCAAACGTGTTTCGGGATGAATTGCTACCCCATCTACTCCCTCTGCTGAAGGACTTGCTGTTTCACCCAGACTGGGTGATCAAGGAGTCTGGCATCCTGGTCCTGGGGGCTATCGCTGAGGGTATTTTGAATTCTGCCATTAGTAGTCATTTTTCTTTCAGTCATCATTTAATTTTTCATTCTGATCATTAAACTGTAGCACATATGTTTATGACTGAAGAACTAGAGCTGCGCACTTGCTGTTCCTCATGCTCTCTTTCTCTCTCTCCCTTGTGTAGGATGTGTGCAGGGAATGGTTCCTTACCTGCCAGAGTTGATTCCTCACCTAATTCAGTGTCTGTGTGATAAAAAAGCTCTCGTGCGCTCCATCGCCTGCTGGACGCTGAGCCGCTACGCTCACTGGGTGGTGAGCCAGCCGCCTGATGCCTACCTCAAACCGCTCATGACAGAGCTGCTTAAACGCATCCTTGATGGCAATAAGAGAGTGCAGGAGGCTGCCTGCAGGTATATGTGTGCAAAACGGCAGCTCTTATAAATGTAGCTAACCAAGGTTTTACTTAAACGTGAAATTCAGGTGAGGGTCTTCTAGGCTTGGTATAATTTTTCTACCTTATACAGTGAGGTTTAGTTCTGACCAAAGATTCTAAAGCGCTATGCGCAAGATAGATTACTGGCTGGAAAATATGTTGATAATTAGGACGTACAGAAGTTCAACACTATGGGTGCCATTTTGGTAAGCCGACCTTTCGTCACAGAGGCCGGATACCGTGGGAAGCATGCGGCATTTTTCTGAAATCGTCTTGTTTTGATGTATTAACCTTGTTTGCATTATGGGAAATTGTGACATCCTGTGTGAAGATGACATCAATAGATTATTTGAACAGATTGATTTTTTTTTCTCAATAATTGGAGCCCAATTGAGGTAAGTTCAACTACATGCAGGTACACTGGAAAATCAGCCCCATTTGATTTAAGCCTCGGATATCGATTAACGTATTGGATTGCATTTGACTTCAGACATCGATTTGTTATCTCAGATAGTATTGACAACAGTTAACCTCCTCATGACTGCTTGAATAACTTTGGACAGTTTAGCGTATGTTTTCCAAGAGGTGGCGCTAGCCGTTGTTTGCCGAAACAGATAAGTTACGGTGGGCTTATCGAAATGGCGTCCACGGTGGTACTTCTGCCTATTGCGTAAGTGATCCATCTTGCTCCGCTGTACAATCTTTGGTTCTGACTAAGTATATTTAAAATACCATAGGAACCCATTTCTTTTTAAATGGAAAAATGTTTCATCTACTTTGATATTTTCTACGTGCACTTTAGTCATATATTTGATTTCCGAAAGAGTCTTACGAGTATGTTTTTAGCCCTGTTTTCTATTACATGCCCCTCAGATAACGTTTTGGTTCGATTTGTTAAGTCCTGTGTATTTTGAAATCAAATCATTTTTGCTCTGCTCCATGTTTGACAAATGTAGTGTTGCTGTTTTATATATAAATGATCATTGATGTGATTCAGCAGTGCCTCGCAAAAGATTTACATCGTTATAATTACTGGGGTGGGTTCCATTTGCTAGACAATTATGAAGTTTAATATCAGCCAGAGCCAAATCTGTATCACAGAAGCCTTGCTTCACTCTCATGATTTTCTTTTTCCCCTGCAGTGCGTTTGCGACTCTAGAGGAGGAGGCTTGCACAGAGCTTGTACCCTATCTCGGCTTTATCCTGGACACACTGGTCTTTGCTTTTGGGAAATACCAACACAAAAACCTGCTCATCTTGTATGATGCCATTGGGACACTGGCTGACTCTGTGGGACATCATCTCAACCAGCCTGTGAGTTTTCAGCACTGCCTAAAGGACCTCTGATTGGAAAAACAACAAAAGAAAAAAGGATCTATTTTATTTTTTATATATATATTTATATTATTTTTTTTAAATTTTTTTATTTTTATTATTTTTTTATTTTTATTTTTTTAGAGCCAAACTTTTAATCGGTTAAACTTCCCATTTGCGTAGTCTTGTTATATTTACTCCTCTACCTCACAGGAATATATCCAGAAGCTGATGCCCCCTCTCATCCAGAAATGGAATGAACTGAAAGATGAGGACAAGGATCTGTTTCCTTTGTTGGAGGTGAGGATGTTGTCTTTAGAAGATTAATTAATGCTGCGTTAAATTTGGTGCCGTGTATTACCCAGTGGGAATATTTTTGTTGAATCTCTCTCTTGTTCTCTAGTGTCTCTCGTCAGTGGCCACAGCTCTGCAGAGTGGCTTCCTGCCCTACTGTGAACCGGTGTATCAGCGCTGTGTCACTCTGGTGCAGAAAACCCTCGCTCAGGCAATGGTGAATGCACACATGGTGAAAAAACAAAACATGCATGCTGCCTAATTTGTGTTTATGTACATTGCCTAATCAGATGACTCTTGTAATATTTATTAGTGTGCTTGCTCTGCAGGCACACTATTGTTCTCAAGTTTTATTCTTATTATTATTCTTCCGTTCACCCGTGTTTTCCACCCCAACTCCTCCTAGGGCTTTTGAGCTAGAGACCCCATTCCGATCCACAAATGATTACATGTTCAAATGGTCATGTTATTGTCGTTCGTTCGGTATTCCCTGTTTTTCTGCGAAATTCCGCAAAAAAAGGCGCCCTCTAGGACCTTGAGGAGTCATTAGTCCGCTTGCTGCTGGCAACAATTGAGCAAGCACACTGTATTTTCTCTCCAGAAATGCAGTCTAGTTTTATGTTAAAGCTAATCATGTCAGACTTTCTTTTTCTTTATTTTTTATCATTTTAGTTTCACTGCTACTGTAACAATGGGATATGCTGCTATACTAGTTATGTTAATGAAATGTCTTAGAATAGAGGAATGATGTGATAAATTGCACTGCCACACAATTTTCAGATCTCACAGGTATAAGTAATATTCTAAGTGCAATTTATATAATACATTCCTCAAATCCAGTTTGCTTTACAGAGGAATTAAATGGCATAACTGAATCCGGGCCGTCGTGTTTAAAATATTAAAATGCATAATACCTCTGTAGCAAATATTTAATGTGCAGTGTTTATTTTGTTAGACTTTATTTATATTATGTTTCCGTGTAAGATAATGTATCATGACCATGTCAAATTATTAGGTTAATTTTTAAATAAAACTTTGCCTTCATGGAACACTTCCTGATCTGTCTTTTGTCCCTCCAGATGTATAACCAGCACCCAGAGCAGTACGAAGCTCCTGATAAAGACTTCATGATCGTGGCCCTGGACCTCCTGAGCGGCCTGGCTGAGGGCCTCGGAGGCCACGTTGAGAGACTGGTGGCACGCAGCAACATCATGACCCTTCTCTTCCAGTGCATGCAGGTACACAAAAGAGAGGCAAAACCTTGTGCATGACACGCACATATTTTGGAGGCTAAAATGTTTTCTCTGTAGGACACCATGCCGGAGGTGAGGCAGAGCTCGTTCGCTCTGTTGGGAGACCTGACCAAGGCCTGCTTCCTCCATGTCAAACCCTGCATCTGTGAGTTCTGCATCTGGAAACTTGGAAGACATTGGAGCGGTTTTGATACTAGACCCCTCTGCAGAGTATAAAGGGTGCTCGGTGACTGATTTACTGATCATGTCTCTCTGTGCTCTGCAGCTGAGTTTATGCCTATCCTGGGGCTAAACCTGAACCCAGAGTTCATTTCCGTGTGTAATAACGCCACCTGGGCCATCGGCGAGATCTCCATACAGATGGGTGAGTTTGGATGTCTAGAAAAAGAATGCTCCCTCTATTCACCACACATCTGTAGTAGGTGTGGTCACTATGAACTAAAATGTACAGGTTCCTGAGGCAAGATTGGCGCAATCCCATCTACCCTAATCTCAGCTAAATAACGTACGCTTAAACCTAACTGGTATTTTAGTCTTTAGTCAAAACAGGTACAGGAGAACGCTGTACTCTTTCCTCACTGGAGCATTACTGTTAAAAAGGAATTTTCAATACTTGTGCTTTCTTTTTATTTGTATCCATGCATGACCAGGCAGAAGCTTTAAGCTATACCACAGATTCCCCCCCCCCAAATCCCCACTGAAAATGAGTACACTTCTCTATGAAGACCTAAATTTGTGCAAGTCGTCTTGGACGCATCTTTAACCAAACCTATGATTCATGAACACTCATGCTTTAGAGTAAGTAGAATAAATTGAAAAAAGTATGCACTAACCTGCCATTTCAAAAGGAACTCCCGAAGCCCGGTTTGTTTAGGCAATTATCCACTCAAATGGAGTCATATTTTCCCTCATTTTGATGCTTAATGTGAAAATTACTTGAAGCTCCTGACCTGTATCTGTATGTTTTCATGCATTGCACTTCTGGCACGTGATTGGTACGAATGTCTTTAATAGGTGTGCATGTGTTCTCTGTTAATGTGGCCAGTGTGTGTATTTCTTGAAGGATGAAATTGGCATTAGCGTTTGAGAAAGATGCTAAGTCAGATTGTTTGCTTGTTTGTGTGTTTAGTCCTGTGTATTAGTCCTTGTTTTAGTCCTGCTGTGTGCGTGTGTGTGTGCATTGGTTCTTGCATGCTAGGCTGCAGGCAGGCTAGTGACAGTGTTTGGTGTCTCTACAGGCTCAGGTGACAGGAAGCAGGGAGGTGAATGTACAGGTGAGATAGGAAGGAAGCTGATCGTTTTATGTGAAAACAGACTGCTTTACTTTATCTGAAATGGTTTACCCTAGTGATTAGTCATACTCAGTACTGGATGGATGCTCTCCGCTTTTCTCGGATTATCGTGGCTCAGAGCTGTTTTCTGTTCTGGTCTCAGGTGCAGAGATGGAGCCATATGTGGGGCTGGTGCTTAACAACCTGGTGGAGATTATAAATAGACCCAATACCCCTAAGACTCTGCTGGAGAACACAGGTACGACAGTGACAGCGTGACTGCAGGTTTCCTTCTGTGACCTTTACACTGAACCACAGAATAGACGCAGAACAAAATCAGTGCTGTGGAATTTCACGTTCAGGTAACCTTTTCATTCTGTCCCAAAACAGCCATTACGATCGGTCGGCTGGGATACGTTTGTCCTCAGGAGGTGGCACCCATGCTGCCTCAGTTTATACGACCTTGGTGAGTCTTTGAGCCCACCTCCCACAAAACAGACCCATGATGGTTTTAATCCTGTTTTGTTAAAATACTTGTTTTATTTTTAAAACAATCAAAGTTCTTGAAGGTTTTCATATTTTTCCTCTGATTCAGGTGTCAGTCACTCAGAAACATCAGGGACAACGAGGAGAAGGATTCAGCCTTCAGAGGCATCTGTTTAATGATTGGGGTAAATCCTGGAGGTGTGGTGCAGGTAAAGAAAAACTTTACTGAATTTCAATATAAGCAAAAGATCGATCAAACAAAAAAAAAAAAACAGTATGCCAAAAGTCTGGCTCCATGGGCGGTTATTTATTTAAATACAGATGTTACAGAAAATGCTCAAATTGACCATTTTGGACTTCATGACGTGTGTATACGCTGAATTTGATCTTCTGTTGTTTGATTCGAAGCCATCTTGGATCAGAAGTGAAAAGGAAAACAGTTTGTATAAGGAAAAACAGCCATAGATCCAGACTTCAGGGACACCCTGTAGACATGCTATGTTGTCTCTCTCCTTAATTCTTGGATCCTAAATACTCCATATGCCTCATAAGAATAGACCAGCTATGATTGAAACGTTTACCGTGTTTGTCGGCCGTAGTCCATGTGGAAAACAACTTCACCGCAATCAGCAATAAAACTTGAGAAGCATACCTGTGCATCATTGATCACAAACAAATCTAATCATTGTATTCTAAACGTAACCCACTGTGTGTGTGTGTGTGTTTCATACAGGACTTCATTTTCTTCTGTGATGCTGTGGCGTCTTGGGTGAATCCGAAAGAAGACCTGAGAGATATGTTCTACAAGGTAACTATCAAAAAATGTGGACTGGGGGTCCCCCCCCCCCCCGCCCTTTCTTTCTCTGCTAAGTAAACTTGAGGATTCACTGCATGTTAATGTGTTGCAGATCTTGCATGGCTTTAAGGACCAGGTAGGAGAGGAGAACTGGCAGCAGTTCTGTGAGCAGTTCCCCCCACAGCTGAAGGAGCGGCTGTCGGCCTGTTACGGCGTTTAGATGCCCCTCCTCACTGACACAGGACACGCCTGTTAGGTACACCATCTCCGTGTTCATATTTGCCTCACCCTCTATTAAATATAGTTAGCGTTGTGTAGTAGTAGTAGTAATAATAATAATACAAATTCCTAGTTTTAGAACTAGATTCTGCAGTTCGGTATCCAGACCTGAAGCTGTTTCCAGTGAGAGTTCAGTGTGTTGGGTTGAGTGCGACGGCTGTTTTTACAACTAGAGCGTTCAAATACATTTGAAGTGACTCCCAAGTTATTTTTATTTCTGAGTGAGCGTTTTCAACTGGCAGGACTCGCCCCAATTGTTGATCAAGAACCTTAATGAAGCAAGCATTAATATAAACAGTGGCTTTTTTAATTTCGGGTGTCCTGATTAAAGATGTCATTTTAAAACAGCGCAGGTCGTAGATGTGTGGTGCTTGTGGGGGGATCTTCCTCTCATCATGCCATATTAGACAGGAGATTGTCTTGAGCCAGGAATAGTAGTAACCTTTTATATTCCTTTTCTCCAGGTTGAATCTCCGGGAGGGTCACTAGGGGAACTCATCCATGTGTGTGTATTGCCCTGCTGCTGGAGGGGGGAGGCTGGCGCGACGATCATCCCTGCACCCTGTGTCTGTGTGAGGGAGGGTGGGAAGGGTGGGAGGGGGTTAGGGGGAGCCAACCTCTGCATCAAACGCTGCGGTTTAGTGTCCCGCGCTCTGAGTAGGAATTTTAAATAAAAAAAAAAAACGGAAGCAAAAAGGGATCAAGGCTGGGATAGAGGGAGGGAGGGAACTCGTAGGCAGGGCTTGCCACCTGATAACTCCACTGCTCTCTTCCACTGCGGGGAGAGCACTAGCGGGAGGGGGGAGGCTGGGTGGCACCAATGCACCCACCAATAGTACAGTCTAGTGTAAGCCCTGGCACCTCAGCTAGACGCCTATAGCACACAAGCGCAATCAGTAGACCGGCACACTCGTTAGACAAGCTTAAGGCGCCCGGTTGCCCGGGTGCTATTTCTGTAACGCGTACATAAGAAAACTACAATATCTTTAAAGGTATTGGGTGACCACATCAATACTACAATGACTTTTAACCACAGGGATTGTTGGCTAGAGGTAAGGCGCGAGATGTTTCTAACAATAGGGAGATAAGTACTAGCACCATTTAAAAATACGTGATCATTACCAGTAAACACATACATACAGTGCATATTGTCTCGCTTTCAGGCTGTTTTTGCATATTTCAAGGCTGTTGTCGTTGTAACCACTTTGCAGCTGGCACATGAGGTTCATTATTCTCCCTGTCAGTGTTTCGTGTTGACCCTGATTCTGCTGTAACCAAAACACTCTTCAGGAACTGTAATTCTAGTGCTCATAGTTGGGGTTTTTTTTTTTTTCTTTTTTCCTTTCTTATGCTTGCTTAAATAAGGGAATGATAAAGGTTTGCATGACTCTGGACCCTTGGAGAAATCTGTGCAATGTGCAGGTGTCAGGTTATTGTTTCTTTTTAAGATTTTCTTTTCCTATTTTTTTTTTTTTTCTTTTTTCTTTTCTTTTTAATTCAGAGCTTCTCACTGTACAGTGTTGGCAGGCGTAGCTTTATTGCGAATTCTCTGTTAAGTCAGTGTGGCTCGACGTTCCATTGCCTAGATCAGCCGTGCTTTGTGAGCTGCGTTTCACATCTAGATGTACTCCAATAAGAAACCATACTGCAGCCTGACCTTCATGTAAACTAGGAGAATGTGCTGCTAATGCTTTTAAAAGCATATGTTATGAATTAAAGGTTGCGGCGTCGGAACCCATTAAGGGGTTTTAATGCACTTTCTCTTGTAAGGAATTTCACACAGCACTCCGGCGGGCTGCATTAGTGTCAGACTTGGGTAAAAGTCGAGCTCCGTGTAACGACACGATTTCACAGCGTAATAAACATGAGATGAGAGCACACGGTGTTTTCCTACAAACCGTTTTAACTGGTAGTCCCTTGTACTGGCAGCTTTTGTGTAACCACAGTAGACAGGTTCGACCCTTTTGACAAAGCCATGTGTAGGCACGTCGGTGATGTGGGTGATCAATGCGTAGTCTAAATTAAGTGGCAAGTCTAAAATTTCTTCCAATCTGAAATGACTAATTCATTAGTTTGTGCACTGTGACTTAACTTATAGTTTAAAGTAAACACAAATGAATGACTTTAATGAGATTTAATGAAGGAAAGTTTTGTTTGCTATGGCTAAGTTTTGTGTAGCTATAGGTAGACACTAGATGGTGAATTTACGATTTTTTTTTTTTTTTTTTTTGGCCTATCTTTAAGACAAACACAAGTATGAGATGCGTATAAAGAATTGCACTGTTTTCCCACACAAAGCCGACAGTTAACACTTGCAGTTTGTTCACCGTGTGGTTGCTGTATTAAGCTGATTTGACCGAGGCCTTATACGACGCACACACCCGATTGATCTCTGCGCAATCCGACATATTTGGCTTTAATAGCAAAAATGTACAACAAGCAGAGGCTTTAAATAGCCATAAAAGCAATAGCCATGTCTCTGCTCGACTGCAGACGCTTCAGTGTCTTCAGGGTCCTCCAGGTTTGCATTGTCTTATTCAAACGTGATGTAAAGTAAAACTGTAACATGCATGAACTGAAGACTCGGTGTGATGCTTGTTTAATGTCTTTCTTCTGGGTTTTACTTCCTGTGATGAGATCATTTGACCGCCACTGAGCCAGTAATAGGTGATTTGAAGTACCTTTGAAAACTGATTTGCTTCTTCAATAATGGCATTGACAATCTAATTTCCACTATCTACTCACTTTTTCACAAATTGCTCCTTCCTCAGGACTTGAGGAAAAAAAATGACAAAGCAAGTGTTGGGCCATAGGCACTTAAAGGGGGAATGACACCGAATTGTGCAGGATTTTATGCAGGTTGTTTTCTACCTATAAATTGCTCTGTGGTTAATTAGTAATTAATGTTGAAGTACAGAATTTGAAGATCATCCTAACGTGTGCAGGCCAGCCAAACCGACTGTAATTCAACAAAAACTGCTGTGAGCTCCCTGTCACAAGAAATACATTTTATTTAAAAAAAAAAAAATGCAAAGAAACACCTTATTTCCTGCAATATAATTTGTCTACAGGTGTTTTTTTTTTTTTTTTTAATATTTTTTTTTAAATATATAATTTTATTTTATTATTTTTTGGTTTATTTTAATTTGTTATTTTGTGTTTTTTAAGCACAAAGGTTTATTTGGACTTTAAAAGTTTTTTTTATTTTCTTTTTGTTTAAAGAATTTTTGTTGTTTATCAACCAGTTCTGACTAGCATTATTATTATTATTATTTTTTTTTTTAAACCTACCACTTCCAACAAGCAATTAAGATGGAAGGAGAGGAATGCATTTGAGCCTGTACTGTGTACTTAGGGGAAGAAAAAAAAATCTGCTGAACGATGTAGTGTTTTTTTTTTCCTCTTCCACACTGTGGTGCAAACTCGTCATCTCTCATCACCTTTCTCTTTTAATTCTGTGAAAAGGGGAAATAAATTCTTTTCTACCAACGGGGGAACAAGCGTACCGTCTCATTTCAGTTAGCAGAACAAATATTGAACATGTGCATGTTACAGTTAGACTGTTGTGATTTTCTGATTTAGAAATGACTAATTTAGGATGTATGAAATGTTTCGCTTTGAGAGCATAATCCAGTTGATGGAAATGCATATGGACTTTATTTTTTCCTGAATCCTAAAAAAGAAGCCTGATTAAAGTCCTACAAAAGTAAACACAAACACCTTTGTTTTATTTATTTATTTATTTATTTGTAGCTTTGTAATCACTCATATTGAATAATGACCAAAACTTCATATGTAAAATATGGTTTCTGTTCACACTGAATGGTGTGAGGTAGCAGTTCCCAAGTCCTGTGATAACAGGCTGGTTTTCATCTCATTTTGCTGGTTTACATAACGCATGTTTAAAGAAATGATCATTTATTACAAATACTTGACCAGAACCTGGCTATATTTATTTATTTTTTTATTAAAAAAAGGTGGATGTTTATGACCAGTACTTTGCACATGATTTGTTAAATTACTGCCACTCTTAACTGGATTTGCTTACCTTTCCTCTTTGGGATGTCACTTTATTAGGAACACCTGTACAACTGCAAGCTCATGTGCTGATCTAATCAGCCAGTCATGTGGCAGTGCAAAAAATCCTGCAGATACAGGACAAGAGTTTTAGATAATGTTCACATCAAACATCATTGATAAAAGGACCGGTTTGGGGTATTTCAAAAACTGCTGATCTCTGGTATTTTAACACAACCATCTCTAAAGATTGCACAGAATGATGCAATAAAGAAAAAAAAATTGAGTGTTGGTTTTATGGGAGGAAATGCTTTGCTGATCAGAGAGGTCAGAACAAAAATGGTCACATTGGTTTGAGCTCCCAAAAGAACGTATAGTAACCCATATAATCAATCACTTTTTAGAGCTGTAGTGTGCAGAAAAGTTTGACATTTGTGCTGGATGGACTACAGCAGCAGATGATCACACTGGGTTCCTCTCTTGTCAGTCAAGAACAGGAATCTGAGGCCATCATGAGCACACACTCAAAAAGACTCAAACTGGACAAGTGAAGATTGGAAAAATCATCGTCTAGGGGTTTCTAGATTCCTGTTCTTGGCTGACTGGTCTCTGGGTTAGCTAAATAAAACCCACCATAATAAGACCTTAAATGTGAGGATGTTCCCATAACTGGTGATTTAATGATGATGATCTGGTAGACAGAGCTGTCTAAGAAGTCTAACAAGCCCTCGTGACCTTCGTTTGGGGGCGTGGTCTTCCTGGAAGAGACCACGCCCACCAGGGTAGACACGTGTTAAAGGTGCTTCCTGAGAAAAACTAACTACATGTTACTCTCAGTAACTATTTGGTGCCCAACCCCTGCTAGCAGAATGTCCTACAGCATTATACAACCTATATTTTCCCATTTAATCTCACCCGTCTGTGTACACGATGCTAGTGTTTGTTTGTTTTTTTTTTAATATGTTGTTGACGCTGTTATTACCACAGCACGCGCACGTTGACCGGGCCCATCGTTTGCGCATGCGCAGTGTGGTTTTGCGCGGCCAGCCTGAATGCTCTTCAGCTTGTGTGGCTGTTTGGAGAAATATGGCGAGCTCCATACAGCGCTTCGTGTTATTCACTGATGTGACATGTGTTTATAAGGTTGTTATTTGACAGTACTGACCTATCGGTGAAGATTAGACCTCGCGAAGGTCTTTCTTGATATTTTATACGTTTGTGTTTTTGTATCTCGTTAGCTAGCGTGCTAACCCATGACTAGCTAGCTGGCGACGTAGACACGCATTTGCTGAGCTGTGAGTCTTCAGTGCAGGCAGGAACAACCGGTGAGTGCTCGTCTTAATAATAATAATAATAAATAATTATAATAATAATAAATATATTAAATGTTTTGGAAGTTCCTTAGCTATTCTGATTGTTAGCTGTGTTTTTGAGTTGTTGAGCTTTTCCAAAACAGCTGAGCTAGCTACTTCATTTGTTTTGTGAGTGAAAAAAAGGTTTGTTTTGTGTGAAGTATGGCTTATGTTGTTTGTCATTGTTGGTTACAGGGTAAAGAGTTAACGAGCTAACTAATTAACTAACTGACTAACTAACACTGACTATCCTGCAGGTATCCGCGGAGACTCGTGCTGTGTTTGAGCAGTTTGACAACAACATGGCTGGTGGCATTACAGAGACAGGAGAGCCATACTCACCTTTTGTAAGTGTTTCCCTAAAGCCTCGTCTCTTTCCACAAGTTTTAATATCTTTTAACTAGAGAGATACAGTGGCACCTTGGATTGCGAGCGTAATCCGGTCCAGAGACGTGCTTGTAATCCAAATCAC
This sequence comes from Chrysichthys cranchii, assembly GCA_030068335.1. Lineage (NCBI taxonomy): Eukaryota > Metazoa > Chordata > Actinopteri > Siluriformes > Claroteidae > Chrysichthys > Chrysichthys cranchii. The sequence goes on along the minus strand of JAQMCW010000008.1, from coordinate 9,265,712 downwards.
TCGTATATCAAAGTGGGTTTCCCCATAAGACATAATGGAAACTCAGATCATTCGTTCCACAACCCAGAAATATTTGTATAAAAACGATTAACACAAAATCTAAAGTAAAAATACATGTAACAAAATAACCTGCACGTTACAAAATATAAAGTAAATATACATACATAAAACAAAATAACCTGCACTTTAGCTTTGAAAAGAATCGTGGCTGGTGTGAGGGAGACGAGAGAGTGTCAGAAACAGGAATATCAAAGGCTACAACAAAAACACGGAAACTAGAGTACAAACGAGTCAAAACAGGAGCAAGGTGAACACTTGGACATGGCTTGGCAATAGCGTGGGGAAATGCAAACTAATGCTTCGCAAACTGGGCATTCATGAGTCAGTCTATTTATAGTCTATACTAGCTGATTATCCGGTGGCTTCGCTCACTGAGTGCAAGGGAAAAATAATAAAATGCAGTATTTATAAAATGTTTGTTAATTATCAGTTTTATTTGTCAACAAATAGTGGTCGTGTGTCATTTCCGTTTCAAATGCGAAAAGAATTTTATATATTTAGATCAACGTTTTCTTAAATGATTACTTACCAAATAGGTGTTTACTTCTTTTCAGTATCACTGAAATAACTCTCACACAAATAACAATTCGTAGAGACGATATAAAAACGGTGTCCACAAACAAAGTGATTAGTTTCCGCAACCTACACCGTTCTCATATGAAATGTAAGGGCTAGAGACGCTGTTTTCGGTCATATGCATGTATAATATGTTCTGTGGTTATACGTAATTTCTGTTTCAAACGCGAAAAGAATTTTACATATAGATAATTCGTCCTAATGCAGACCGCCTGTAGTAAGACACGTGACGCGCAAGTCCTCCGGCATGCACCGCTATTGGGAGTGCCTGAAACGGGTGTGCTGCACATGCGCTCCATGCAGGCAGATCCATGACAGAGAGCAGGAGTGATGAGGATTATTGTGTGTTACTTTCACTACAAATCACAGAATCACTGCAGTCTGTCGGCTCACTGGGATCTTTTTCTTTTCGTGTGACTTTAACAAGGAAACTATCCAGTGAGAGCTGCTTTTGCCTCTTTTTGAGGATTTCGAGGAAATGCGACGTTGCATTGTCATTAAACAGATGAGTGACCCACACACTAACGGTATATCGTTAGCCTCATAGCATAATTGCCTAAGTCCTATTTCAATGAACAGTGACTTGGGCAATTATGCTATGAGGCTAACGATATGCTAGCGCGGAAGCCACAATCCTGCGGTGAGCGAGAGAGAGAAGTTGTGATCACATGAGGCTCGGCAGACGAATACTACTCGTATTGCAAAACCTCGCTCGTTGACCAAGTTAAAATGTATTTAAAATTTTTTGCTTGTCTTGCAAAATACTCTCAGACCAAGTTACTCACAATCCAAGGTTCCACTGTACTTGCTTTGACCTCTTTCTCCTCAGAGTTTGTAGTGACGCTTGAAAGTTTGTGAGCCCTTGAGAATTGTTTATATTTCTGCATAAATGTGATCAACATTATCAGAATTTCACACAAGTCCTAAAAGTCGATAAAGAGAAATGAGTGAAAAATATTAGACTTGGTCATTTATTTATCTTGAAAAATGATCCAATATTACATATCTGTGAATGGCAAGAAGTGGCTGTGTGAACCTTTGGCTTTAGACCCTCTTGTGCAGCAAGAAGTACAACTGCATTGAATGTCTTTTATTGTCATTGCATTGAGCACAACACAACGAAATTTAAATAGCTCTCCAAGATGCTTCCAACAGTCACACACATTCTTACGCATACATAAATAAAAAGCTGCCTAACTTATAAATTACTGTAAAAAAAAAAAAAAGTCTAATTTGAGGTGATTACAATTAAAGGCTATTAAGATGGTGAAGGGGTTGGCAGTGAAATAAAGGGCTGAGAATTAAGTTCTTGGACAGCCATGATGTAAAAAACTGTTCCTTAGTCTCGTGGAACGAGGCATGTTCTTCATGTTTCTGGTAAATGTTGATCAGTCCTGCACACCAGCTTGAAGAAATTTCAGCCCCTTCCTCTGTACAGAACAGCTTCAGCTCTGGGGTGTTGGTGGGTTTCCTCACATGAACTTGTTCGCCTTGGGTCCTTCCTTTCCAAAACCTTACATTTGTTGTTCTTTAAACATTCTTTAGTCAAACAACTTGTGTGCTTTGGGTCACTGTCTTGCTGCATGACTTGCGTTCTCTTGAGATTCAGTTCACAGACAGATGTCCTGACATTTTCCTTTAGGATTCATTGGTATAATTCAGAATTCATTGTTGCATAAAAGATGAGTTGTCCTGGTCCAGATGCAGCAAAACAGGCCTGAACCCTCATACTACCACCTCCATGTTTCACAGGTGGGATAAGGGTCTTCAGATGGAATGCAGTGTTTTTCTCCAAACATAATGCTTCTCATTTAAAGCAGAAAGTTATATTGTGGTATCACCCATCCCCCACATTTTTCCAGTGGCCTTCTGGCTTGTCCATGTGATCTTTAGCAAACTATAGAGGATCAGTAAAGTGTTTTTTATAAAGAGAGCAGTGGCTTTCTCAATTGCAGTCATGCATATACACCATTGTTGGTCAGTGTTCTCCTGATGGTAGACTCATGAACTTTACCATTAGCCAAAGTGAGAGAGGCCTTTAGTTGCTTAGAAGCTACACTGGGTTCCTTTGAGACCTCACAGTTTATTACATGCCTTGCTCTTGGAGTGATCTTTGTTGGTCAACCACTCCTGGAGAGGGTAAAAATGGACTTGTACATGATGTGTCTGACTCAGATAGTTTTGTAACCTTTTGCAGCCTGATGAGCAACAACTCTTTCTGAGATTCCCAGAAATCTCCTTTGTTTGCACCACAATACACTTCCAAAAACATGTGTTGTGAAGATCAGACCTTAATCGATATCTGTTCTTTAAATAAAACGGAGCGCCCACCTGACTGTCATCCTATTGATTGAACCTGACTCTAATTTCACCTTCAGATGAACTGCTAAGCCTAGAGGTTCCCATACTTTTGCCTCTAATGGATATGCATTATTGTTTGTTTTTTTTTGTTTTTTTTAAATCTTTTTATTTCTTTATCTTTTTTTTTTTTTTTAAAGGACGTGTGAAAATCTGATACTGTTTCCGGCCATATTTATACAGAAATATAAATAATTATAAAGGGTTCACAAACTTTCAAGCATCCCTGCGTGTCTGTCTGTCACTCTGTTTTAATGTTTGTCTCTTAGTATTTTATATTCACTGCCTGCATTCCTTTCTTTAGACAAGACACGTGGAGATGTATAGGTTTTTTTGTTTTTTTTTTAAACAGCAGATATAAAAATGTCATTTTTCTTTCTTTCTTTTTTTTAAGCAGGCAAATTACATGCACTGTTTAATTTTATGCCCTGGGGGGGGGGGGGGGGGGGGGGGGGGGGGGGGGGGGGGGGGGGGGGGGGGG
>JAQMCW010000008.1:9236204-9247660 GCA_030068335.1 Chrysichthys cranchii | reverse complement strand
GTCTCCCCCTAGTGATTGAAGTCAGGTAGGACAACAAATCACACTGCCTAGTAAAGCGATCAGTGAAATAGGAGTATCAGTTCATGGTATGGACGAGTACGAGTATTTTAGCCAAGTATCGGCCCAATACTGGTATCGGTGCAACCCTAGTTTTTTTTTTGTTTTGTTTTGTTTTTTGGGGGGTTGAGGAGCAGCTAACCCACATTTCATCGATCTGTTAATTTTTGTTTTTAACTCCTTGGATGTCACTTTCAGCAACACTACAAGATTACAAGACTTGCTGCTCTTAGCTATTAGAGGATCAGAAATGCCTCAGCCGTCTTGATCGTTTTCCCAATTGGTGCAGCTTTTGTAAGATCTTTGATAGACTTTCTGTGCAGGAAATGGACTCGACATTTCTTTTCTTTGTTGTTGAACAGGATTGACGAGGATGTTTTTTCCCCTAGTCTGTCGTTCAGGATAATTCAGCCGCACTGGCTGCTGTTTTAGTTGTGTGACAGATGATGGGCTTTTTTTTATTGCCAGGCTCAGTCTCTGGGCCAGTGTGCTGTTAAATGTTGACCCTAAAAGCAGATATTTGGGAAAAGAAAATGCAAAAAAAAATTAAAGGCGTATAAAGGAAGGTGAAGGCTATTGATTTGCCCGAGTGAGACCATTTAAAAGCTCTATTGCTTTCTCAGAAGCAAGGCTCTCCTATTATTGAGGCTTTCTGCTTCCTGTCAGCTTTTTGCCCGGCCTGACCGAGTTTGCGTGGCGACCGCTGTGTTTTCGCCCGAGCACTTCACGGAGTCATTAGCTACAGAGCAGAATGGTCAATATATCTGCAGAGCGCCTTTGTGGAATATTAATTTTTCCTCTTGCAGATCTTTAGTTCAGGCGAAAAGAGCTGCATGGAGTTTTATCACAGGAAAGAATAAAGAATCTAAACAGTACGGGAAAACAGCGTGTCAATTCTGGTCGAACCGCCGTTTGATCAGTCCTGCAGTTTCACGCTGTGGAGCAGAGCTGCGGTTTTATTCATCTTTTCTCCATAAAAGCTGTTATGAACTCTAGTCTGAGATTTAATCTGTTGTAGATTGATTCTGGTTTCTTAATTTCAAAGTTGTTTTTCTTTCTTTTTTTTTTTTTTTCTTCTCCCTTCACTTCTCAAACTGCTGCCAAGCCTCTGTGGTGTTTGCACGCTGAAGGCTGGCTTATGTCGATCACACTTTAAGATAAACCGCATCTGTGAACAGCGGTCACCTTTAATCAAGGTTAAATACTGTTTATGCTGACGGCTAAAAGGGTGATTTTAAGCTATTGGAAAATTCTCTCGTTGCATTGATTTTGGTCTTCATTTTGGACAGCTAAGAACTTGTTCAGAGGATTTTGCTTCAAAATGATTTGAAACCCCGCTTTCTTCTAATTTGGTCATTTGTCACTTCTCGTGCATTAGCAAGCTCACCCCTCGCGACAGCCAGGAAATGGGGACCTGCTTTTTGTGAGACACGTAAAGCCAGTGATCTTTTCAATCCCCTGCTCGTTGTTTTTTATTTGTTTTATTTATTTGTTTGTTTGTTTGTTTTTGTTTATTTGTTTAAAGCCCCCACCCCACACACACCCACCTTTTAGCCGTCCCCAACCTTTTTTGAGCCACGGACCGGACCCGGGGGGGGGGGTGTTGAATGTTGCGATGGAGGAGAGCGCGCGGGTGGGTAGAATGTTGCGATGGGGGAGAGCGCGTGTGCGCGGGGGCAGCAAAATGTTGCGATGGAAGAGAGCGGCACGACCCAGTACCAAAAGACCCACGGAACGGTACCGGTCCGCAGCCCGGTGGTTGGGGACCCATGGTCTAGCAGCCAGCGTCGTATTTCAAGGCATTCTGACCACCAACCCATGCTTCACGTCACAGATGTTAAGTTCCGGTCAAGCACTTTTGGTGTGAACATGTTCAAGGCTTTTTTTCATCGAGAGTAAGAAGCCTAAGCATATAACAGTTGAAATTAAGTAAGAAATAATCGCAAAACATGAGAACAGTCACTGTCCACCTACGGTATCCACCCCAAAGGTAACGTAACATGCATTAAAATCATCTGTTTATTTAATTTAGTTTTTTTTTTCTATAATTAAGGAGATTTTAATTTTATTCTATGTTTTATTGCCACACACATCCATAATACACTTTTAAAAACATGTTTTGAGGCTGAAACACATTAATTGTATTTACATTCATTTCAACGAAAAAAATTAATTTGGGTCCCAAACAAATCGGAGTCTCGGAACGAATTAAGTTTGTGAGTTGAGGGTCCACTGTAGTAGTTATTGGTGATGTGTTTTCAAGATATCGTCATAGAAACAAATCCGACACGTATTTTTGGAACCAGTGTGTTTTCTGCTGAAGAAAAACGCAATATGGACACATGCCTGAAGCGCACCCCAGCAGTCCGTCAGCACTTTTCTGTTGGGGGGGGGGACCGCTATGTGGACATGCGCACCGCACCCTTAAATATTTTATAGTGGACCATCTTATTGCATTATCACTACTTGAGAAGAAGAAAAAAATGTCTCATGCGTCATAACACTAGGAAATATTCAGTGCAAGTTGCCCCTGTGTGACACACATACAAAAAAAAAGCAAACATGTTTTAGTTAGTAAAGCTTTTTGGGTTGGGTACATTTTTAGTAGTTGATGATATACTTTGCAACATCCCAGTGCTTTTACAGTTTTCTTCTGATTTCTGCACCTTCTTTTAAATGGAAACACTGAAGTCACACAATTCAGTGTGTTTTGAAATTTAACAGAGGAATGTGTCCAGTGAATTGAAAGACTCTCAGTAGGTACCTCATTAAAAAAAGAGGCCACCCTTTCAGCAGCCATCTGTTGCCACACACACACACACCTGAGTTCATTTTCTGCTCTGATGTGACAGCCTGGCCTAAAAATCCCAAAGCACGGAGACTCCTGTTCATTTCCTCAGAGTTCAGTTCGTTTTGGGTCAGTTCCTAAAGTAGATGTCGCTCTGTTTGTGTTTCGGGTTTGAAGCGAGACTGCTGAACACGCACTCGCCTCGTCCTTTTGGTGTGTGACGGGTTCAACTTGGTCCATAGCATGATTACCCGAGGCTTCTGTACACAGAGGGTGCTCTGGGCCTCGGTGGCGCTGGAGCGGCAGGCTCAGCTGGATGGTGACGGTGCAGATGGTTTAGTGGAGATTATCTCAGCAGGAGGAGAGGTTTGTGCAGCGGCCCAAGGGAGGAGAGCTCTCTCTCCAGGCCACAGCTTGACACTCGCTGACTCACACGTACACGACCATGTACTAGAGCGGTCCTGACGGAGATTTGACCTCTCGCCTCTACCTTCAGCCAGGCTTCTAGCTCGTAACATCGTATGCGGGACACGTGGAGCTGTTGACTCCCAGCAAGTGCCACTGAGAATTCCTAAATTCCTGAGGCGTATTGTAAACCTGAATGAGATAAAACTCTGTTATCTGTATTTCATTTCAGCGAATTCCTGTGTGCTTTTCAGTTTCCAGCCTACATGCAAATGAAGTCAACCTAACTCCAGACCTTGAGTGCATGTTTGCGAGGGGGGGAGTGGAGGAAGGAAACCTGCTGGGAACAATATTGTACTCCATTAACGAAGCAGGTTATCTGGTCCAAGGACATTGCAGGGTGATGTAAGGCTTTTTGTTGTTGGGTGGCCAACTGTGCTGTATGGGATTTTGATGAAAAGATCCCTGCTGTCCGACGATAACGCCAAAACGTCATTCGTCATGGAGAGTCGTGGAGATACCCTACGGGTAATCTTCACTGAAATCTGTTTGACCTTCGTGTTTGCGTTCTCATGTCTATCTTTCTTTGTGGCATGAGGGATTTATTTTATTTATTTATTTATGTCTATGTATTTTTATGTATTTATTTATTTATTTATTTTAAAACAGCCATGGATAATGAGACCTAGGACTTGGGCGTATGCTTCAAAAATGGGGTGGAAAAAATGGGAATGAATCAAGCTCCAATAAAGAGCTTGTCATTTTCAATTACACCCTGATGCAGGGCATATTCCTAAAAGGTCCCCCTAAGCTGATTTATTCTTTCAGATTTCATAAAGTCTGTCTTTGTCACAATCCATGTCTTCATGCAGAGCTGATGTCAGTGTATCCTCTGGACATCAGCTGTAATGATGCTGGACAGCCTTCAAATATAAAGTAAGTAATTCGCTCTCAAACATTATCCCAGTTACCTTCTCGGGTGCGTCTCCTCTTCGCCGTGCATTTTATTTCAGCCGAAATGGTGCGTACTTTACTGGTTCAGTGATTTGGTGTAGAACCGGTACCATTATTGATACTAGGGATGCAAATTATCGATTAATTCATTAATTATTAGTTGGCTGACCTTGTTGATCGATTAACGATTAATTGATAAGCGGGGATTTTTCCCTGAATTTCCCTGTTTCAATAAGGTCTGTAAGAATATAAGCTAAATTTAATTCAAATACTGAATTCAAAAAATGTTGCATTCTTTAATGAAGGATTTATTGTACCATTTAAGAACACAGTGCAGACAAATGCATGTTGTATTACAAAATAAATTCTTTATAAAAAAAAAAATTAAGGCTATATTAACATGAAAATAAATTGTGGACTGCCTCATCTCTTTGCATTAGAAACATGAGAAGAAACAAATTCTGAATAGAGAGCTAAACAGAATATTATTTAGCTATAGCCTATATAATATAAAGTATTAACCTAGTAGGCTATTAATTAGGAAAATTTGAAACTTCAGCATTTATAATCTCCCTTAATCTGAGAAGGGTTTCCGTAAAATTACTAGAAATGGAAACTTGGCTTTGGGAAAACCGATTTGGGAAATTCGAGCACGGAGTAATGCTATTGGCTGTCCGCTAATGCTATACGTCATCAATGTGAATACCGGAAAAACCAGTAACCCAGCCAATCTGAGTGGTTTTACTGGGGGGTGCGCATGCGCAACCAGTAAAGTCTGAAACAGAGTTGGGGGCAGGTTAGCCACCGCGATTAGCATACATACGCACATTCCTACCTCCGGATAGCAACAATCCATTTTCGCCTAGTTTCCTCATTGGAGGGAAATGTGTGAAAGTTAAGTACTTTGTTGTACTTACTGGATGAGTGACAAAAAGGCACACAACAGCGTTTAGCTGGTGTGCTATCGTTTCAGTGAAATTTAAATGTTTTCTTAAGAGACATGGTGGTGGTAACACTGAAACTACAAGCTAAACTCAGTAAACAAAAGGGGACCGGAAATGACTGAGCTGGCTTAAATTTTATCGGAACTACGTCAGCACTCCTCTGTGCATATAGCCCATTAACTGACAATTTAATTTATTTGACCAACTTATCAACAATTAATCGGTAGTCGATTAATTATTTGCCTCCCTAATTGATACTAATGTGAATTGCATCAGTCACCTTTTTCTTTTGGGCCTGTGTTTTAACTTAAAGTGTTTCAAATGGGTTTGTTGATGAGTGGAAAAGAAACTCCCACATAATTATCAAATTAATTGTCAGTTGAGTTTGGTGTATCGTTACATCCTTCCTGGCATTCTAGTTCTCTGGCTAAAACCGCCTTACAACTGGATAACGATCCAGACTCCACACGGTTGGCCCAGTGTCGTTTTCTGTCTTCAAACTAAGTTGAACAAAAATAAATGGCCTCCCAATTCATCAAGGGACAAATGAAACCCACTTAGCCCTGAGTCCTTTCTCCTCTCTGTCTCTCCCATGTTTACAGCGTTTGGCAGGCACAATTTATTTAAAAAAAATGCTTTGCGGTCTCCATTTGTTTTTATTATAGTGTTTTATCAAATGCGCTCTCGTCCCTGATTACTTTATTATAGTATTAGACCAGAGTCCGTCTCTCACTCTCTGCAGATTCCTGCCTGTCACCTTGTAACTGGACTTCTTCCATGGCTGAAATCACGAGGCATGCGATGCGACGCATGACGCCTGCGTATGAAAATTCCCACTGTGCCCGAGCTGCCGGCTCGGAATGTGAATTACTATAAATTACCATTACAGGTTGTACAGAGTGACTCATAGCAGCTCAGGAAACGTCCAAGTCGCTGCAGCTGCACGTAACGTTTAGGCCAGGGCTGTCCAGATACGGTGCAATACTGGAGTTATTGAGCACAGGTTGTCTAATGCTTTGTTCCTGCTGGAATTCTGCTAGTACAGGAGCTTTTCTTTTAACCCGCTGGGTGAAACACTGATGTAACAGCACAGCGCTGTTAGGGTTACAGCTTAATCATTGTTGTTTTTTTAATAACCTGATCAATTGCATCCCTTCTGATTTAATCTGATTCTGATGAACAGTTTTCTCAATGATTCTCAGTGATTTCTCTGATCATTCATTTTCCAGTATTCAGAAGCTAAAAGCATTAATGTATGCTTATAGACTCTTTAGAGATATGAATTTAAAAGCGTCTCTGAAATATAAACCCTGTGTAGTAGATGTGGTATTTGTGCATGTTTTTGTTTGTTTGAATGTAGAATTTTTATTCATTTATTTATCTATTTATTTTATAGAGACGAAACAAAGAACCTTTCAGGATGCTTGAACTTTTATTCCAAGTGTAGAATGGGTCAAGGGGGGGAAAAAATCAAGAGTCGATTAGTGACACCCAGTGTTCAAAACACGTACTAAAAAAAAAAAAAAGTGCTGTGACATTTCCTTTTATTTTTATAGCAAATCTGAATTCAACAATCATCTCGTCTAAATAATTACTGAAATAAACAGTACCGTGAGATTATTCTTACTAGTCCGTGAGGCTTCCCAGTTGTTGCTGACATTGGAATAAAATTTTTTTTTTTAATGTTTAATCCTTAGAACTGAGATCCTGAGCCCGCAAAATTGACCAATTTTCAAAGCTGTAATGTCTAAAGGAATACATCACAAAGGGACATGCTGTTAGAAGAACACAATCATCTCCATGGTGGCGTGATGCCACTCATGAATGAAACCTTGTCTTTATACTTGCACTCGTACAGTTTCGTGTGTGTGGCCAGGACTCACTCAGCCCTTTCGTTTCATATATTTATTATTTTTCTTTTAATATGTAGTACGTGTATAATAAACATTTTGTTTTGCACAGGTTGGTCCCTTTCCATTAGAAGTGGTCGTTTGGGTCATTTTTAAAGTTCACTTATGGCTTTTTGACATATTGTTACCACCCACCCACCCCCCTTCAGTAGGTCATGTGCTTACAATGTCTAGGTTCATTAGTCACAGCAGATAAGAAGGACTGGTGGCGTTGTGCTGCCCGAGTGCAAATGCTCCTGAATCAACACCGTAGCTGTCTGTGACATCCTGAATATAATGTACAGATTTACTTACTTGCTTTTCTTTTTAAGTTTATAGCCAATTTAAAGGCATAGTCATATTTTTCAAACAAGATTGTGATGTTTTGTACTGTTGGTTATCCTGACACAAGGGAAGAAATCCTGTGAAAGAAAAAAAAAAAAAAAAAAGGTCTCCGCATGCTACTTAATTTTAAATGAACAAATATTTAAGTTGAATTTTCGTAAAAGCTCTTAGTAGTGTGAAAGTTTGGTCTGCAGGCAAATGTAATCAGTAGCAAAGTGACTCGATATTAAGGAAGTATAAAGGGAAGCTGTTTGCCCATTTGGAAAAATAGCTTCAGTAAATTTATAGTGATGTTTTGGGGTTTTTTTTTTTCTCTGCCTTTGTTTCCACCCCTGTAGCTTTATTCAAGTTGATGAAGCAGAAGGTGTTGCTGGTACTTTTGCTGACAGCGAACGATGTGACTTTCAGTGAACATGAGGTGAAACTGCAAAGATAAAGTGATGGCTCTTTAACAGCCATTCCTGTTTTAGGAAGAACAATAATGCATATGTGACTTATAGCTTAGTAACTGCCATCATCGTGCTTTAAATTGCTTTTAATAGAACGTTTTCTTCATAAAAATGTACTGGCATGTTCTTTATAGAGGCTGTTTAATGGAGAGCTGCTGACCCATCAACAGCAGTCTAATGAAGTCCTCACCCTTTGCCCCACAGCAAGCTTTTCCTGCACAGCTTTATTGGTCCTGCTGCCATTATATATAGACATGCATGTCCATGAGGCATGAGTGTGAGCTTCAGGTGATGCAAACGTCCAGCAGTGTATGAGTCACTGTGTCCAGGCTGAAAGGTTGTATTTTATCATTAGTGTTGCACCACAGTTTTCTCATTTCTGTGCCACAGGTTGATATTTGCACCAGGAATAGTTGGAAGGCAGTGATGCTGCATCTGGGAAACACTCTGGTGTTCCTGTGAGTCACACTTTTGCTTTATGAAGGCTCAAAGTGGAGTCACGAGAGGGCTGCGGTGAATACTGTTTGTAACAAGCTATCTGTAATTCGGTCCATTCAGATTTTAGAAAGAAGTCATCCTTTGCCAAGAGCATTTAACTAAGAATTTACCGCTTTGTATGGTGCGTACACAGAATGATGATGATGATGATGACAGACTTCAGGGGCAGAAGTAGGTATACAGTACAGATTGGGTCACGTTTAGGCTTTTAAACGTTCTCCATCAACATTGCAACATTCATGGACACACAAACTCCAGTTAGCCTCAATATGAGTGATACTAGTGACTGTCACATGTGAAACACAGCACAGCATAGCATGACACAGTGAAATTACTTCTCTGCATTTAACCCATTCACCAGGTGAAGCAGGGGGCAGCCGAACAGTGCAGCGCCTGGGGAGCAGTGCTTGGCACAGTACCTTGCTCGGGGTACCTCAGTGTACCTTGTTGGTCCTGGGCCTTGAACCCACAACCTTCCGATTGAAGGGCCAACCAAAAGAATCACTCTCAATACCTGTAAAATAAGATGAAATAATCAAAATATATATAATTCTTTTCGCGTTTGAAATGGGAATTACGTATGACCACTATTTGTTGAAAAATAAAGTTGGTAATTAACAAATGTATTTTATAAATACTGCATTTTATTTTTTTCCCTTGCACTCAGTGAGCGAAGGCACTGGGTAATCAGCTAGTGAATAAATAAAAATATAAAATTAAAATGAAGTAAAATGCCACGACCCGATCAGTATAGTGCGTATACTTTTGGCCCACCCTGTATGTACAGCATGTGTAAGGTGGTGTTTTGAGATGGTCCTCACTGCAGAACTGAAAGTCAAGTGTCCTTAATCATGAAAAAACACACTAATCACACTTCTGCAGCTTGAAGTATGCTACACTATCTGGACTTTTGGTGCAAGTCCGGCTCTGCTGCATAGACCTTTTTTGTTTTATTTTTCATTTATTTATTGTTGCTCAGTGAAAGGCACTTGTTTTTTTTCTGGCAGCTTTTGCTGGGAATTTTAGAATTTATTTAGGGTTTTTTATTGGGGGGGGGGTTAGAGACTTTATTGAATCTTTTTCACGCTATAAAACAGTACTCATATTTGTGTGAGAAGAATGTTTTCCTTGTTGGTACTGTTCCTGGATCCTGCTCTTTCTCTTGTTTGGACTGGCATGCATCATCATATATAAATTAGCGATTTCAGCACGGATGTTATTCAGCAGCCATGTTATACCGACAGTGAAATGATACAGTGACATGTCCCAGTGTTGTACTAAATACCAGCACTCTCTGAACCATGCTTGTCCAATCAAATTAGTGGACTGGAACTAACTGCTGTATAAATTTCAGTTACAGCATTAGTGTAAATATCAGGCGTCTAATTTCTGCTGAGAATATTATAGTAATTACAGAGATGTAGTAATCCTTTAGTTTAATGTACTCAGTGATGCTATTGGAGTAACTGAGCCTGTTATTGCAGGAAGGTACTCAAATATTTCCTCAGACGAGGTGAGCTTAAATGGAGGTGAGGGATAACTGTCTCCATGAATTAAGAGTTAAAATTAAATATCCTGCTTGCTTTCGCTGCTTTTCTGTTATTATGCAAGCTGGTTTTTATATTAAACAATTTGGGGAGAATTTTCACTTAAATTTATTAATAAGTATTCAGTGTATTTGCATGCAATTCATATTTTTTGATTATGAACGTTCTGATTAAATTATTCGAAATTGTCGTCTGGTTTAACACGACTCAAGCTTTTTATGAGCGGGGTTTTGAAAGCTGCCAGATATCTGCTTTTGGAATTTCTTTTCCTTTTGGAATTGCTTTTGCAAGGAACTTGCCGGAGAATATTTCTTAACATGGGTCGTGTTGCTCTGTTACACGCTACATAGAATCATCTAACAACTGCGAACGCCAAATCAATACACATTCAGAAAGAGTTCAAGGCTGTGTCCCAGTTCACACACCGCATACCAAGTAGTCTGTGTAAATAGTACCAACACCAGTGGTGTGCTGATGTGCTGTAGAGTACAGGACAACCAAAATGATGCCTTTTTAATGTGCACATCAGTGTGTCAGTTACCGAGTGCCAGATGAAAGCTGAATATCTCACTGCTGTGTAGCTTGCATCTATCCAAGTGAGCAGTGTAGCAATTAAAGTGGTTTAATTACAGGTTTTGTTTTTTAAATAAAAAAAAATCATGCTTGATTGCTTCTAGTATGTTTTATTATCCATATTAAACATTTTAATATACAGCGATCCATTCCATGATCGGAGTTTGCTTAACAGAGTCAAAAGCACAAAGCGTTAGCCGCTAGCCAAGAAAAAATGTCCTCTCGTATTCAGCATTAATCTAATCTTTGACAGGCAGTTATCATTCACTAGCTTCCCAACATATGGAACAGACAACAGATGAATGTCTTAAATCTCACCTGAATACATTTTCCTCTAATAGTGTACTGTCTGAATCTTAAACTCCCTCTGCTCAACCCTGTTTCCTCTTACACTCTTGCTTCCTGTCCTTCTCCACTGATGAGCTGCCAGCTTCAGTCTGCCGCACTGCATCCAGGCTTCTTTCACGCCCAAAACTGGAGTGTGATAACGTTCGATCTATTTGAGCTGGTGGATATGAGACAGGTATATGTCCCCCACCTCCCGGTGTCATTGTTATTAATTAATTGTTAAACTTCATATTATAACTAAGAGTCCATGTGAATTGTAACGCTTAAAGATGTCTGTAAAAAATTGAATGTGAATTGGCTTTTATGTACAGCCATCATCTAAATAAAAATAATAATGCCTACATTATCATTTCTAATACAGAGGACTTTAGCCTTCTGATTCGTTCTTTTATACATGTACAATCCAAATGCCAGAAAAGTTGGGACGTTCTTTAAATTAGACTAAAACGAAAACTAATAGGCTTTCAAATCACATGAGCCAATATTTTATTCACAGCAGGACATGGATAACATAAATGTTTAAACTGAGAAATTTTACAATTTTATGCACAAAATGAGTTCATTTCAAATTCGATGCTTGCAACAGGTCCAAAAATAGTTGGGACAGGGGCATGTTTACCATGGTGTAGCATCTCCTCTTCTTTTCAAAACAGTTTGAA
>JAQMCW010000008.1:9213455-9223940 GCA_030068335.1 Chrysichthys cranchii | reverse complement strand
TATATATATATATATATATATATATATATATGTGTGTGTGTGTGTGTGTGTGTGTGTGTGTATGTATATATATATATGTATATATATGTGTGTATATATATATAAAATGTGTATATGTATAAAATTTATTCAGATTTTTGTTTATTTTGGATAATGCACCTGCCTATTTAAGCCCAAGCTAACTTGTACCTCATGGCACAAAATGGTAGCTGGTATCTTTAGTGGCTTTCGCCTCTGACAGAGTGAATCTTTTCTTCTCTGATCCTCTGTGCTCTTAGTACTCTTAGCCATTATTCACACTAGATAGCAGGACAGGCCCATACCCCCATGTGTGCATCTCCAGTCACCCTTAATGCTCTGTGAAAAACACCATGGATGGTCATGTTTGTGTGTCAGATTAAGAAGCTGTAAGCTCTCTGAACAACAGGGGAGCTACCCATGTTTTAGCCTTTGTGCCACTTGCTGTTGGCCCTGCCATAGTGTCATGACCTCATCTACCGCTCAGTGAATCAGTGAAGAAAAACATCCTTCTACATGCTAGGAGTTACTCTGCAGTTTGCTGTACAGTTGTTCTCTCTCTCTCTCTCTCTCTCTCTCTCTCTCTCTTTTAAATCCTCTGCAGAGTTGTAAAGCCTGGACCCCTTAAGCCTCTTAAACAAACTTAACCTTTTCTAGCACCTCTGGTCCCAATCTATATTTAAATATGTAGAAATTATCTTTCTAAGCTGGAACACAAGTGTTTATTTTTCTTAAAATGTAAAGGTGCAATGCTTTTATACACAGTAATAACATCCAGAAGTTTCGGTCTCTTGTTGCTCTCGGTGGTGTTTAAAACGAAGGATGATTATCGGCTCTCATCTCTGTATGTGCAGTGACATTAGTGAATGAGAGAGGAGGCGGGTTGAGACTTACGGATTTAATTGATATTAAGTGATGCGAGGCGAGAGCGACTGGAGACAGGGTTTTGATTACTGGAAGAGGATTAATCAGCCCATCCTGCTTCCTGAAGGAGGTTGGATGGCTTTCCGGAGACATTTTATTACTGTTACTGCTGTGTACGTGCAGGAGGCTTGGTAAACAGATTGCGTTCAAACACTGGTGTAATTCATGTAACGAGTCTGTAATGGCAGTGTGGAGAAATTGTTGTGAAATGTACACAGGAGCCGATTTATGGCTTTGTAGAAGATTTAAAATGGAAAATTTCCAAAATATGGGAACACAGAATCTATCTATCTAATCTATCGAATTAGCAGAGGGCTCATGTGACCAGACTGTGAATGTTAAACGTATGGCAGAGTGAGTCACTGTAATTTCAGGCTTCTCTGAAATATAGCTGTACTTTTAAGGAACACCTTGAAGCAAAGAGGCAGCACAAAAACACCTGGCCTGAAGGAAAATCTGTAGTTCTACTCCTGGCGTCTGCACTAACTGCTGAGTACTGAAGTAAAATTTATATTTGAATCAGTATAGTTTCAGTATAGTTTCCTCCTTTAGCTACCTTTAGCTTTAGGACTAGCAGTAAAATGTGAATGTGCCTCTGACTTGATATCTCAGAGTTTGGATTCATATTGATACCACCCCCCCACGCGCTTTAATGGGTTCCTCCCTAAACTTTGATTTCCTTTGGGTAGTAAATGTGGGATTGATTATAACAAAGCATTCGGATGTGTACGATTCTGTACGGCGCGGTCAGTATCGGCTCAGTAGATCGTAACTAAGCCTTTAATCAGCATGGCTGACATGGATTTCACTGTCCTGTTTACTGAGCTTCCTTTGTTTCCTTGTCTGGAGCTGGAGGTAAGGCACCGAGGACTGGGATAAAAGCCAACACTGTACTTATGTTCTTTAAGTGTTTTAGATAGTCTGATTTAGTCTAGTTCTCTTGTGTTCATCTTTCAAGTCTATAAACTGATTTACTCTACAATGGATGGGATAAGTTGTTTGTCTTGAATTGTGTGTTTTGTTGGATTGTGTGTTTTGTTTGTACGGACTTTTATTGGTGCTTGGGGCACTCGTTAGGCTCTGCTAACGTCAGTCGCTTCATTTGGCAAGCATGTGAAGTAACCTTCTCGCTTGTTAAAGTGTTGTTCACAGGGCCTTCGCAAGTTTTACTTGTGTTCATAAATCACCGATGCATCTGGACTGGATATCATGGTCATGATATGTAGCTGGTTGACACTTGTCCAATGTACTCGGCACTTGGTGCTCTCCTGTATGTCCTGCATTCTTACAGAAACATTGAGCCTACTGCCAAAGACCAGATAATCACCCCAGTTCATGTGGTCTAAAGAAGGTTTGGATTGATCAAGTAAATGTTTGGGGTTTTTTTTTCTGTAGTTGGCAGAAAAACTAACTGATTTTTGGTATGAGTGATTTATAGAGTATTTATATGTGCGTTAAAAGGCTGTTGTCTTTCACCAAACATTTTACTTTTTCATCACTTCATGTAGACTGTAAATAAAAAACAAACAAACAAAAACGCCTTGGCGCTTATTTGACATCGCCATATAGGCTATGTATATTTAAATAGATGTCGACACAAATTCACTTCCACTATGATTTTCAGCCTGAGTGATGAGGAATGACAGGATGCATCTTCTAACACTTCTCACGTTTCCCAAAAGAGATCAGTGGCACTTCTCATTAAGATGGAGGAATACCTAAGTGTGTTACAGCTGCCAGAATAATCCTTTTAGCTCACTTCTGCCTGCCTGCACCCTTTCCGGGACCTCCTCAGTGTTAGACCTCCTTTTTGATTCTCTTATGATTCAGCTGCACGCAGTCACTATACAATATAACATGTAACCCTAAAAGAATGGAATTCCATGAGTGTAAAACATTGCATATATTGCTAAAATGCCAACCCCTCAGTTCTGGGCAGGAGTGCTAGTCTTGAATTAAACATGCAGTGGCTAAACTGTTGCTCTGTTACTGTGCCTGGCTGCAGATTTCATGCCACTCAGGGTTAACGGTTCCTACCTGGCCACTTGCACCAGTGTCAGATAGACATATCAAGATGAATAAGACTCGAAAACATAAATACCACTGGCGTTTTCTCCACTCGTCAACACGCTCGCGGGTCAGTGTAGGGTGGGGGGGGTGGGGGGGTCTGGTCTGCGTGATGAATCACTTGGCAGTGTGTGTATAGACAGAACCACATTTCAGCTGTAACCAATGGAGGCCTCTGTGGTGAAGGTTAAGCATCTGTACAGTGGACTCTCACAGTGGAATGGCATGTCAGAAGTATTTTTATTAAATGTGCCCTTATTCTATGACTGCTGCTCTTTAGTCTGTAACTGTTAATATACGAAGAGTGGGGCTCAGTGGCACCTGTTTGGTTACAGTGTGTGTTCTTAGATGCTCGGACAATAAATAAACACAACGCCCTGAATAACCTCGTTAACGCGTGGCTTTCTGGCAGGTCCACCTCTAAAACTTGGCTCTGTCATGCAATGCATTTGTACTGAATTCATCGCTGAATTTATTACTCGCATGTTCTGAGAAAAGATGCTAAATTATCCCGTCCTTTGTCACTGAGTAGTACTCTTAAGGATCCATGTTCCTCGTTTCTCGTACTGGGAACGGTACATAATTAACTGTGCATATAATGTATTTTTACAAATTATTAATGTGGCCAGATCACACTTCCCAGAATCCTCTGCTCCAAGCAAGTCACCATTCTCAATGGTAGAGATATTCAACAATCCACCGCAATTCGGGAACATCCCAGGCCATAGATTTTCAACTGAAACCTGAAATTGAAGACGTTTTGTCACAGGATCTCCATTTTAAATTCTTTCAATCGATCCATTCCGTTTTCGTATGGTTATTCCATATGTAATGGACCGAACCGGCTATGGCCGTCTCAAGGTAAGCTGCGTAGGAAAGAAAAAAGAGGTGCATTTTGTTCAAAGCTTCCACGTATGACACGGCAACAAATAAAAAGTTGGAGATGGGTGTCGAAGGGATCCCTAACTGTGAATGTGTGGAGGTTTTGCCACACACTTTCAAAAGAAACAATGCACTGGATTCTGGGAAGGGTGAACCGGCCCCTTTAAGGACCACTGTTATACCTTTTTAATTAGCTTTTGATTAATGACATGTACTAAAGGTAAAAGATTTGAGGAAAGGTACAGCCCAGCAGGTTTTTTTTTTTTTTGTTCCCCCCCCGAGGCTCCTACCAGGACATTGACGCAGGTATGCGCCCGTTTCTGATCATTCAGCTTCATGTCACACGTCTTCCCCAACTCCGACAGTGCATAATTACCTTCTGCCAATATGCCAACACCTCCAGCGCCGACTAGAAAACATTTCATCTCTGTATAGGTCGTTTAGAGGTGGGTCCCAATGCCCAGAACATCACCATGTACACTGGGCTCATGTCATTGTTCGCCTTTCACACTGTGCAAGTGTGAAGCTTTTCATGTGGACTTTCAAAAACATCATCACATGACCCATTAGGACACTTCTCGATTATTAGCAGGATCCTGCATGTATGCTTCCTAATCTAATCCAATAGCTGGTCTGTATTCAGCATAGGCGAGTTACTTCAGTGACGTAACTTCCACAAGGGAAAGTTCTTCGTATTGAATTCTCCTGCTTTGCGCTAAAGATGAGCTCAGGATCATCTGCGAGCCTGACCAGGATTAAACCGCTACTCTGTATGAATGAATGACGTTCTTTGTATTTAGATTCAGTTTATGCAAGTATTTAATTTTTTCTGTTTCTTTTTTTTTTTTTTTTTCTTTTTCGTTTTTGGTTTGCTTTTAACCTGCCCATTCATTGTATTAATATGTACCGGCATGTAATTCTACCACATAGCATTCATGTTAACATATTGTTGAGTGGTGTGATGACTGACTTTTATCTAGCGTATACAGTGTAGACTGCTGATTGGGCCTCTTATTTCTGTCCGAACCCGACAGAGCAGTGACCGAACCCGACATGCATTTATATGTTTCTGTCCGAACCCGATTGGAATTTTAATGTTTGGCTGAAACAGGCGCTGCTAAGTGATTATAATGATACTCTCCGTCATGAATCTGCCCAAACAGAGTGCGCGTTCTGCGCACCTGTTTTCGGGCGCTCTGACAGGAGGTGCGCTTTGGGCTGGGAGTCTATAGTTTTAGTTATTTATTTATTTATTTATTTAAATGAACAAAACGTAACTTTACTATTTTAAATATCAAGCATTTTTATGGTGACGTAACCTGACCCGACCCAAACCAGAGTAACATTTTTGAAATATCTGTCCGAACCCGGCCGGGTTGGATATCCATGCTGTAATACAGTGGAACCTTGGTTTGTGAGCATAATTAGTTCTGGAGACGTGCTTGTAATCTAAAGCACTTGTATATCAAAGCGGGTTTCCCCATGAGAAATAATGGGGAAAAAAATTCAAACAAAATGTAAAGTAAAAATACATAAAATAAAATAACCTGAACTTTAGCTTTGAAAAGAATCGTGGCTGGTGTGAGGGAGACGAGAGAGTGTCAGAAACCGGAATATCAAAGGCTACAACAAAAACACGGAAACTGGAGTACAAACAAGAGTCAAAACATGAGTGAGGTAAACATTAGAACATGGCTTGGCAATAGTGTGGGGAAATGCAAACTTGGCGTTCATGAGTCAGTCTATGTATAGTCTATATAATTATTCCTAATGCAGAACACCTGTAGTAACTCACGTGACGCTCGAGCTTAGTGTGAGTCCTCTGGCATGCACCGCTATTGGGAGTGTCCGAAACGGGTGTGCTGCACAGGCACTCTGCGCGGGAAGATCCATAACAGAGAGCAGGAGGATTATTGTGTTACTTTCACTACAATTCATGGAATCACTGCAGTCTGTCGGCTCACTGGGATCCTTTTCTTTTCGTGCGACTTTAACAAGGAAACTATCCAATGACCGCTGCTTTTGCCTCATTTTGAGGATTTTGCGGGAATGCGACATTGCATTGTCATTAAACAGATGACTGAGCACACACACTAACGGTATATACTAGCTCAGAAGCCACAATCCTACAGTGAGTGAGAGAGAAGTTGTGATCACGTGAGGCTCAGCAGACGAATACTATTTGTATTGCAAAACCTTGCTCGTTAACCAAGTCCTAATTTATTAAAAAAAAATTTGTTCGTCTAGCGAAAAGCTCGCAAACCATGTTACTCGCAATCCAAGGTTCCACTGTATATATATTCTTTGGCCCATTCAATCATGTCCCTGTCGCCCTCTCTCCACTTTTCTGATGGTCATTTAAAAAAAAAACAAAAAAAACCCTTTTTTAAAAAATTTATTTATTTATTTTTTTTTTTTTAATGATTAAGACTAGGATTTCTTTATAGAGGATTGTGTCATTTTTGTGACCTTTTTTTTTTTGGCAAATGCCAAATGAGGACTTTGCCTCTTTTTTTTGGAGAAAGCGGGTTGATGGGCTCCTCATTTATTTCTACGCTTTCTTGCTCTGGAGACTCGCCATCATGCTGTATCACTGTTCATGCGTTTTTGTTTTTTTGTTTTTGGGGGGGGGTTTGGGTCCGAGTCCATTTTGTCCTCGTAATTGGAGTGTTCATTTTATTCCCATGGCATACATTAAACTGTCACAGCCATAGCACGCTGCACCTGATTTATTTATTGACTATCGGAAGACTTTTCCCCTGTCCACTGAAACCTAGACCTTAGACTCTAAACAGGGATGTGTGAGCAGTCCGTCCTTACACTAGCCTCCACTTCAGGCCTTGTGTTGCCAGGACCCACTTAATTTTCCCTGCCAGCAATGATGCTTTGCTCTTGCTGATTGAGCCCAAATGCATTGCGAGAGATCTCCTACAAGGACGAGAAACTCTGTCCCCTTCTTGGCAAGGTGGGCGACGCGTCATGCATCCTAAAGAAGTGTGAGGGCAGGGTGGAGGAGGAGGGCTGTGACTAATTCCCCCTGTAATGGTGTGATTGAGCAGTGAGAGGTGAAAAGCCTGCACTCAACACTCCGTAACATGAATGCCAAGCCTGCTCTGCTGTCCCTTAGAGAGTCAAGGACCCTGGAAGTCACCAATGATGCATTAATTCCTATCGATTAGATGTGGCCTTTCTCCTCACTGTTGGACACTGGGATTGGGTGGGCTTTAGTACTTCATTTTTAGCTGTCCAGTGTGTCCAACCATGTGCTTTGGATGAAATAGATAAACAACTAGCTGATAATTTTGAAATTACAGTTGAACTGTACAATCATTTTAAGAAGTAGATCGGTATCTCAAGTTGTTTTTTTTTTTTCAGCTTGTTTTTTGCATTTGAAAAAAAAATGGAGAGAGAGATTAGTAATTTCCAAATTATGGTTATACTTGCACAAGTGTTCACTCCTCATGATCTTCCCCACATTTCATAGCGTTACATTGTAGGTTTAAAGAGAACAGACATTAACCCTGACTTCATATCACCTACATCTGTTTCACACTGCAAGTGCTACCAGTGCGATTATGTGCTTTATGTTTATGATGAGACTAATGTCCATATGTACAACCATGCCAGCAAATTGGGGGGGAATGGGGACAGTTGACATTGTGCCAGCTGTAATTACGAAGCAGTGAGGCAGTGAACGGACAGCATTTGCATCGCTTTCTTAGTTGTCGGAGTGTCAATTTTAGTTGTTTTTAAATGGAGTGTGCAGCTTACAAAATGTGAAAACGGGGGCTTTAAAAGCATCTTTATGGAATTACACGTCACTTATGAGTACAAGATAGCATGTATAAAAATAAATAAATAACTAGCACTGCAGGATGCCTGGGGTCACATTTTGCACATGTCTAATAGAGTAGTTTTGGATTAAAATGCTCTTTCTAGGTCTTTCTTTGCCCCCTAAAACTGTTTATCTACATGCTTTTGCTCATTATCCAAACTGGAGTCAGTAAGCTTTTGACACCACTGTTGCAAATTCCTTGATTGTTTCAACTGTGAAATTAATGAAAATGTATTTTTTTTTTCTTTGTAATAGTTATTTGTTATTTTATAGAGAACTTGATCTCTTGCAGGTTCGGGGGGGAAAAAAAAGTGCCCTCACCTGCTGCTACCTGCTCATTCATGCAGTTAGCCAATCAGACATTCATGTGGCAGCAGTGCAGTGCAGAAAATCACGCAGTGATGAATGGAGGGAAAATGTGATCGTTGTGCTTTGATCCTGGTATGGTTATTGGTGCCAGATGTGCTGGTTTGAGTGTTTCAGAAACTCTTTGACCACCTGGGAATTTCGAATGCAGGAAACTCAAGAGTTTACATGAAATGGTGTGAAAACAAAACAAAAAAAACCTCTAGTTAGCTTCTTTTCTGAGGGCTGAAATGTCTTGGGGGTTAGAGAGGAAAAATCAGCTCAGAATGTAGAACATGATGAACCTTAAGGCAGACGGGCAGCAAACAGCAGACGACCACGTCAGGTTCTACTTCTGTCCGCCAAAAACAGGGATCTGAAGCCGCATTGGGCAAAGACTCAACATAACCGGGCAGCTGAAAATGGGGAAAAGGGCGAGCAGATGTTTGATCAGTCACAGTTGCTGAGATCACATTTCCTTCCCCTTTCAGACACCAACTGAAGCTCATGAACTGTCTCTGCATGATTGTATTCATGCCGCTGCTGCCAGATGATTGGCTGATTCAGAGAATTGCATAAATGAGCATTTATACAGGACTTACTAATGAATTGGTTGTTGAGCGTACACATGCTAATTGCATTATTGCATAAAAGACAGCCTTTCGATGTCTGTTTTCTTTCAGCTTTCTCCATGATGATAATCCTGGCGCTGATCCGCATCTCGAAGGGTCATGGTGAGGGCCATCCTCCAGTGGCGCAGCTCAGCGGAGTTCCCAACCTCTTTGGCGTGTGCGTGTACTCCTTCATGTGCCAGCACTCGCTGCCCTCTCTGATAACACCCATCTCGGACAAACGGCGAGTGACCGCATTGCTGACAGTGGACTATGTGCTCATCCTGGCCTTCTACAGTCTGCTTTCCTTTACAGCCATCTTCTGCTTCGACAGCTCACTGCTGCGAGACATGTACACGCTAAACTTCACCGATAACTGTGATGTGCTGGGTGTGGCTGCCCTCCGCTACTTTTTAGGACTGTTCCCTGTCTTCACCATCAGCACGAACTTCCCTATAATCGCAGTCACGCTGCGCAACAACTGGAAGACGCTCTTCCATCGAGATGGAGGTACCTACCCATGGGTGGTGGACCGCATCGTGTTTCCGATGATTACTTTAGTTCCTCCTATTGTGGTGGCATTTTGTACTCATGATCTCGAGTCTCTTGTGGGCATCACTGGAGCCTATGCAGGCACAGGCATTCAGTACATCATTCCTGCCGCCCTGGTGTTCTTTAGTCGGCGCCACCTCGAGCCTGTGTTTGGCAGGGATGTGCAGAACAAGCACAGGTCTCCGTTCCGTCACACATTCTGGGTCGTATTTGTGGTGATTTGGGCAACGTCCTGCCTGATGTTTGTCACAGCTAATATCATACTGACAGCAGAAAACAAGAACTAAGCATACATTTTACGTTTAGAGTTATCAGTATTTTCAGTTTGTTCCTTGTTCAATGCTGTATTTAAAGCCGTCCAGGTTTGTTACAGGATTATTCACACTTTTGCATAGTAAGAAGCAGGTGGTTTCTGTTTAACTTGGGGAAATGTGATAAGGAAGCAAAATTGGGTTTAATTTAACATTTATGAAGAATGGCCTTTGTCAGTTAGTCTGTGAGGGGACTCGAGTCTTTTATGAATTGTAGGTTAATTTGTGCTTTATTCTGCTTAAGACTCTCATTAAGTGGCAGTTCAGTTTACACTGCAACTATTTTCAGCTTTTACAAGCCTCAGTCCAGCTCCTGATGACATCACCGGTATTATTGATTTTTGCTTTTTCATAATTATTTTCTTCCTTGTGAGATCATTTAGTTTTTCTTGGGTCACAACTGCAAACAAAATGTTAGTTCTAATGGTCAGGTTAAAAAAAAAGTGCTAATCCTGAGGGTTTTTTTTTTTTTTTTTGGCTGCACACACTCACCTTTGTGTGGATTGAGCGCTGTGGCAGGAGCAAATCAAATCAGGGATAATTAGTCTTTCATGGCTGGCATTTTCAACATTCCTAACTTGTGCGTCCTCATCCATCCTCACCGATGAATCATGATTTGGCTGCTGCAGCATGGCTGAAGGATTTACCGAGAACTGCAGTTTAGTCTACACTCCTCAAGCAGACGGCTGCAGGCATATTCATGTACCCGAAACACAACCGGGGGTCCTGACTGGAGCCTGCTTGTTTGGGTTTGGACTTGTATAGAGAACCTTATGTCTCCATTTACACTGTGTGACTTTAGAGCTTTATAGCTTTATCATCGTACCACGTGCACAAGTGTACTCCAAATCCATATGTATATATGGCATCATTCAGTCTTGCCTTGAACAGTTGTCTTTGCTTACCTTTTTGTCGTTGTTGGTGGGGGGGGGGGGGGGGG
>JAQMCW010000008.1:9192567-9204740 GCA_030068335.1 Chrysichthys cranchii | reverse complement strand
ATGAATGTTTTTTGTGACAAAGAAGTATCTGTTCCAATCACTCTATCAGAGGAAAGTCAGAGTTGTAGAAGTAACGGAAAGCTCGAGAGCCATGATATTATGTTCTTTACAAGTGTATGTAAACTTTTGACCACAACTGTACATAAACACAGCCCTCATAATGCACGTCAGAATTGGATAATAAAATAATTTTCCATTGTATAATACAGCTAATGACTTAGAAATTATCAAGAAAACTGAACATGAACAATTTGTAATAATCAACCTCTAAAAAGTCTTGAAAGGGTTTGGTTTGATTTTTTTCCCAAGCAATGGCCCCAAAATAGCCAGAAATTATGAAAAACAAGGAAAGGAGGATGCATGGGTAGATGGATGGATGGATGGAACACAGTTTAAAGCAGGAAATGTTTAATGTTTATTATTTTGTGCAGTTTTCACTAAGCCTATAATCAAATGTACCCATTCGTCTACTCCTCTGTGGTGCATGATTGCAGTTCCCCCAGAGGGAACATTGACGAGGTCTATGCCTCACGTTCCTCACCTCTCTATGCTTCTCTTATAATTGTCCTGTTGTGGAGGTGAAATCCTACTGTGATCTTGGCACACCTACAAGCTCCAAAGTATCTCAGAAGAGAATAAGATCCATTACACTCCATTACTTGTGACTGCTTGTAAATGGTCTTTTACAATTTAAACATCCTGCTGAAGCTCATTCTTTATCCTGATGAGGATGTAGGAACCAGGAAGAATGACATAAGGGTGGCGCTCCACTCTGCTTTTAGTGTCTTCACATTGACTACTGATCAATAGGAACAACTGTTGGGCAAATAATCTCCTGATGTCTGCCAAATATTTGATTTACGTACGTCATTAGCTTAAGGACGGCATTAAAACTGCGTTTTAGTAGCTCTTTGGAACGAACATTAAAAAAAAAAAAAAAGTGAGACAACGGTGCGTGCATACACAGCATGACACAACACTAAAGACGATAAATAGTAAGGTGTATACAGGTCCCATGTGTGTATGTGTGTTGCCCATGAAGTGGAAAATTAGAAAAAAAAATGAGGTCAAGGAAAATGGCCCCCATTAAGAATTCAAATTGCTTGTGGAAAATAACTCCCAGTGAATCACTGTGTTTGTTCTCGTGTCGTCATGGCTGAGAGAACAGCCTTTGGTTTTATGACTGAGATCTTGGATCATTTTTCTTGCCTTGTCTTTTCCCAGGCTGATCTAAATGTCCTGCAAGACCTCCACCAGAACTGTGGTGAGATGCCCTTTTTGTAGTTTTGTTTGGCACCGTGTCCCGTCAGGATGCTCTCTGTGATACACTGATCAATGTTTACGATGACGATGGAGCGCTTACGCTAGGAGGCAACTGCAGAAGTAGAAAAAAAGCAGTTGTGCAGTTTTTATCAGCATAGCAGTGTAGAGAGAGATTAAATTCGAATTATGCTTTAATTAGAAATGTTGCTTTTTAAATAGTGTCTGGTAAGCATTTTATAGAGATGAAAAATTAAATATCATCGATATCACGACTGTGATGGTCAAATTGAATAGCAAATAAAATAGTAGCCACATTGGCTGCTGGGGAAATAAGCTTTTTTTTTTGGGATCACAACAGATCATTACACACAGTGCTTAGTTGAAACTATGCATAACAGTTAAAGAGCAGCTTCAAATGCTGAATAATGATTGTCAAAGCACACCAAAGATGTACATGAACTCACACACTGATTTTTGTTTACTAATAAATCAGTTTTGAAATTTTTGTTTACTGA
Source organism: Chrysichthys cranchii (assembly GCA_030068335.1). Classification (NCBI taxonomy): domain Eukaryota; kingdom Metazoa; phylum Chordata; class Actinopteri; order Siluriformes; family Claroteidae; genus Chrysichthys; species Chrysichthys cranchii. Next base: position 9,202,962 of record JAQMCW010000008.1, on the reverse strand, counting down.
TAAATCCCTAAATCAGTTGTCCATCAAAAAACCAAGGAACATCAGAAAACATTAACTAAAGCTTACTAACAGCTATTCTAGTCTCTTTCCTTTCTCAAATGCTGTCTAGCATGACAACACAATACATACTTGTTTTCAAGCTCATGGCTCTGTCACAATAAATCTGGGTACAATATATTGATAGAGATTTGTTGTACTTATCAAGGCATTATTATTATTTAGTTAATTGGACTTGTAAGTTATAAGAGTTTTTCTGTCACAGTTTAGACATTTCATGAACTTTTATCCAACCCTAACATTATTTTAGGAACCTCTTTAAACTGTAAGAAAAATAAATCGCCTTGTTCCTATGTAAATTATAACCAATACGAATTCAAGTGAGAAGAAAGAAGTAAAAAGTGTGAATGCCTTTAATATGAAGAATAAAGTAAATTCGGTATATGCTTAAAAGTACATGGACACCTGGCCATCACACCTTATGTGGTTCTTCCCCAAACTGTTGCCACAAAGTTTGACGCGCACAACTGTGTAGGATGTGTTTGTTAGCTGTAGCATTCCAGTGTCTTTGACTGGAACGAAGAAACCCAAACCTGTTCCATCATTTCGATGCCCATGTGCACAAAGCAAGGTCCATGAAAACATAGTTGATGTTTCAAGTTTGGAGTGGAAGAACTCGATTGTCCTGAACAGTGCCCTGACCTCAACCACAACGGACACCTTCGGGATGTCCTCCTCAGCCGACATCAGTACCTAACTTCACTAATGCTCTTTTGGCTGGATAGTCAAATCCCCACAGACATGCTCTAATATCTAGTGGAAAACCTTCCCATAAGAGTGGAGGTTATCATAGGAAAAACTGGACTAAATCTTAAATGGGATGTTCAACATGTGCATATGGGAGTGATTGTTTAGGTGTCTATATGCAATTCGCCATATACACTACGCGTCAAGAGTTTTGCACACACAGGTTTTCTACATTGTCAGTGTTGCTTCATTTTTACCAAACAAAAAAAATTGACACTCATTATTGTTTGCTAACAAATAGTGAATTCACATTCACTTTTGCTTGAGTACCGTTATTAGCAAGATAATTGGCATAGCTTTGATTCATCAAATTAGCCTCCTCTAGCAGTTTTAACAGCAAATTAGTCATCCTTTCTACAGTGCACATTAAATACTGCTCAGGAAGTTCATTCCCACACTCCTGAAGAATTGTCCACAGGTCTGATGCATTAGTTGGCTGTTTCACCTTGACCTTTCTGGCCAGTTTGCAAACCTGCTCTATCAGGTTCAGGTCCGGTGACTATGGTGGCCAAGCCATGAATATCTCTTATTTTTAAATAGTTTATCAGACTGGATGTGAGTTTGGGGCCATTGTCCTGTTGCATACATCTGAAGTTAATGAAATGAATGGAATAGTACTAAACAAAAAACAAAACAAAACTGGTGAATGAGCAAAAACATTGTCTGGTAGTGTAGTGTACCAGACTATAAATATTAATATTAAAAAAAATATTACTTTATAACTCTCACTGTTTCCTAGTTTAATGTGTACTGTGCAATGAATGCACCATAAACGCTATTTCGAAATACTACACACTTTTTAAATAAATACCTGTTACTAAGTAGTTACTCTACTCAAAATATCTATACTTTCTTTATCTGTTTAATATCAATGTAGCACGGTATTACATATCTACAAACTAATTGCAATAACAATCCATAAATTTCACTAAATGCCATTACATTTTGTTAAACAAGGATAAAGGAAAGTTTGCTTTTTAACCCAAACAGGGAATATGTATTGAGATTATGGACCTTATATAAGAATACTCCAGTTCTCAGAGTGCCATAAATCCCAAACCTCAGACAGCCACCAAAATAAAATTCAGCAGGTCTTGGCTGGGACCCGCCTCTAGCAGTCATCTTCTGGCTGGAGACGTCCCAGCTGGCTGTGAAGCGGGAAGGAGGAATAAAAACCATGCTAACAGAAGATGTGGAAGAGGACTCCCTGACATCCTTTTACCTTTCTCAGATTCCCATGAGGAAAGCCCACCTTTGGTTCAGCAGTGAAGAAATGCGAAAGAAAGCGCTCACAAGATCTCAGAAATACCCATCTGAGGACAACCAACCATAGCTTTCACAGTACACTGCTGTCTGGCTCAGAATATTCCCACTCTCTCTCACCTAAATCAGAAATCAGCCACCTCACCCTTGTAGTGTGTCACTTAAAGAGCGCATCATGTGAAGGACTGTTAGCACTGTTCTCATGCTGAACATTCATCCTATTAGATGTGTCATTTTTGCTGTTGCTGCATCAGTGGTTAAGAAGGTGTTGACCTTCACAGTCCCATATCTCAATCACACTTTGTTTTTTTTGTGCTATGTGTGTGAGTGGTGATGAGAAGGACTTGGCTGGACTGAAAGTGTAGAGACCGTGTGCATGTGAGACCGAGAGAGAATGAGAATCTGATCCTAGTGTTAAGGCTCCCTGTTGGGCCAGTGAAGCTGTCGAAACCTCTGTCCCTCATCCATCATGTGGCTCACGAGCTCAGCTACGTGACCAAAAACCGCAGAACGTCAGCTACATATGCAATCCATCCTTACTGAGAAATAAGTACGTATATATGCCACTGCCACAGTTCTCATAGCATTTTTTTTTTTTTTGTAATGTAGTCACTTTCATGGGCTTTTTTGCCATTGCTTTTGATGCAGGAGCCTATTATATAGTTCCAGTGGATTACATGCAGGAGAAGATTAACACGTAACCTTCAAGAAATGCCTGAAGGCTCAGCTCTCCTGAGAACTCTTGAACAATAACAAAACACCATCAGCATTCTCACTGAGAGTAAGTATGTTTGTATATGTGTTTGCCTTTTGCTGTATTGTTACCTATTCTACAAATGGATGACCTCTGGCACAGACCATTATGTATATTACTCTATTGGAAGCCTTGTTTGGTTTGTAAGATTGTCGCATTGTATCATTCATACTGTGATTCGGGGCTCACACAGCACCTCAATGACAGAGTGCAATAATGACTTGATATTGTACACGTATTAAACCGCACTCACTCATTCGTCTTCTGCTGCTTAATCCTATTCAGGGTCATGGGGGGGAAGCTGGAGCCAATCCCAGCTGACTTCGGGAGAGGCGGAGTACACTCTGGGCAGATCGCCAAACCACCACAGGGTGACACACAGAGACAGACAATCATTCACACACACATTCACACCTACGGGCAATTTAGAGTAGCCAATCAGCCTAGTCCCCTCTGTGCATGTCTTTGGACTGTGGGAGGAAACCAGAGTACCTGGAGTAAACCCACATGGACACGGGGAGAACATGCAAACTCCATAGATCAAACCCAGGACCTTCTTGGTGTGAGGTGACAGTCCTAAACGCCACACCACTATGCCGCCCTTGTAAACCGATCAATGTTTTTTCGTTTCAAGATAACCGACATGCCTAATCTAAGAATATGCTGGCAATGGCTTTCTTTACATTTTTATACAAACCAATAATTGTATGAACTGTGAACATTTACCAAATTAAGCATGGTTACATAGACGGAAACAAAAACATACATATTTAATCATTTCATTTATTTCAAATAAAAAAAATTCCACTAGCATTAGACCTATGCGTCAAATAGACATGATATAACTGCCTTCATGTAATGGACCTCAGTATTTGAATAACTGACGCTGGCTTAATTTAAGGGCAGATGTCGTCATTTTCCCCCCACTGATTGTACAAACACTAAAACCGTTAGCTGGATAGTTGCCCCAGTCCTGATAATGTAATTATCTGATTGTCTCCAACATAGTCTAGTCTTTCATAGGTTGGCTGTCAATTTATTTGATTAGTCAGAACCAAAATCTAATGGAAAGCCTTCCCAGAAGAGTGGAGGTTATTATGACATTAAAGGGGGGAATAGACATGGAATGAGATGTTCAATGAGCAAATAAGTGTGACAGTCAGGTGAAAACAAACTTTTGGCTATATGGTGTTTTAACACACTGTAGAATGAAACAATATGGTTGCTAGAGTTCAGCACAATTAATTTTCAACAAATAAAAGCTGCACCCTAAGTGGCAGTATGTTTTTGATGTATAGCAAATGTTACAATTATAATCTCTGGGTGGGTCCAGAATTACTTCCTTACTCTCATAACTATATATCTTTTCTATTAATTTCAATGTTAATTTCTCCCTTTCCAAGCATGTATTAGAATGAACAGTAGCCAGTACTTGTGTTCACACTCCTGTGTGTTTTCTGTGCTAAATAGTAAGTATGACCCTCCATTTTTCAAAATTTGCGTTCTCAAACCTGTTGGCCAGCACTGATTTTTCTTATTTCTTCTTCCTTGTCGTTCTTTCTTCGTTGTCGTCCTTCTGGTGCTTCCTTCTGGATTCATGTTCGCACTTGTAAAAATGCAAAACATGGAATGGGGTTCTCTAGAGGTTTGCTTATACTGGGCTACTACAGCAGCAACAACATGGCTGCTCCATGGAAGAGAACGCACCCCCTATATAGATATATTAATCTCTCATTCTAAGCTCACAAAACCAAAAATGATTCATAGTCACAGGTAATTATGCACCAGTGAAAACATACTTACATATGTGTTCCATTTCTGCTAATAGGTCTCCTTTAATCCTAGATAGTGGACCTTTAAGTGGCTAAAAGATTTACGAGCCTCTTTTACCCCCTCAGTACATTCACTATGTAATATTGAGAACGTATCTATCTTCTTATTGCTTTAGTCAGTAAGCTGCACTATCTGATGCCATTGACTTTGGATGGCAATATGCGTGTCAGATATTTAAAGAGTAATGGGAAGAAAATGGGAAAGAGAGAACACTCAAACAGTGATTTATACTTCCCTGAAGCTGGCTCATCAACATCTTTAATGGCAGCCCATAAAAACAGCTGCACTGTACAAGATTCGGCAAATTCACATTGGGGGTGTGTTTGAGAACGTGCGTGACACCCATCATGGCCCAAGGGCTCCCGTCTGCGGAGGTCCATTGTGTGGCCTGGTGAGCATGGATTAAGAGTGAACATTTGATGTGCTCCTACAGAGCGCTAGACTCATCATCTTCAGTAACTCATGTGGGTGGAATGCAAAGTGAAGGACTGAGCTGAGATACAGCTTTAACACTGTTCGACACAAACACAGGCCTGATCAGTTTTTTAATGCATGAGGTTTTTTTTTTTTAAATTGTTTTTGGCATCCCAGTGTCATGCTTAACAATCTTTGAGGCAGCAGTCGCTTAGTTTATCACATAGTTGTGATGTCAATATAGAACAGCGCAAAGGACGCAAAAATAATTTACAGCAGGAGAGCTGCGAATCAGTATCAAATATAGTGTTTCCAGCATTAGAAGTGAGAGGTCAATAAAACTCTGACTCCAGGATCCTGGGCAGCAGCACCAGATGTTATTGAAGATCCACATATTAATGTGTCTATGTGCATTCATACTGTAATAAAGCTATTTATTTAATAGAAACCTTTTATCGGGTTAAAATATTACCATATTCTGGGGACACGAATGGATTTTCACAGTACATCAACATTTTTCCCATCAATCGTATCTTCAGCTTTTAGCCACCCCCGAGCTTGTATGCATTTTTAGAAATTTACGAAAAAAGGCGTTGCTTGACGTTCATGAAGACTAAACAGAATCTCAGAACGATATACACATGCTGAATGTGATCATCTAGGGTGACAAAATAATTGCGAATGTCATTAGTGATTGATTTGAATCCTGGTAGAACATTAATCAGCCCATGTGGCATCACCAAACATTCAAAGTGTCCTCCAAAAGTAATTATAGCTGTCGTTCACTTATTACCGTTATAGACTGAGGTGAGATTCAGAGATCTTAAATGTTCAATGGAGTAAAGATTATGAAAAGAGGATTGCAATAGTTTATCATAATGAGGGCATTAAGCTCTGAGTAGTCTGTACATGGCAATCGGTCGTCATCATCTCCTCTTGATAACCCCATTGATTGTACCTAATGGAAAATCGCCACAGCAAGCTTATACCTTTCCAAATCAATCGCTGTGCAATAATAATAAAACACAAACTTTCCATAAGCACTATTAAAAGTTTAAAACATAAAGCACATAAAATAAAATAAACCACGGATAGAGACCGTTCCTATCTGCAGCATTGCCAAACAGCTCTTGAAACCAGCTGGAACTTTTACTTAAGGTTACAAACAATGTCTCAGATTCATTGACTCAACTGTACTGATGAATTTTGTATGTATTATAGCAATCCAAAACACCATTAAAACAATGAGAACATTTAACCGTTTTAGTGGGTCAGCAGGTTAAGCCTTTACTGCAGCTCTGGTATGTGGTATTACCGTAGTTATGCTGACCATCTTAAATTTGGTCGGGGCAGGCTATCTTCAAGCACAGTTAGAGATGGATTACACCAAAGGGTTCCTTCTTTAACAAGCATCTACATTCTGTTGTATGGCTTAAGCTGGGAGTAGAAGATCAAGCTACTTAGCAGGCTTAGGTTGGGGTTAGGGTTAGCAGTCATTGGTATCATTGTGCCCTGTATCTGCATTGGTTTTCTCTGGTTACTTCAGATGCTGTTACCTCCAAATAACATGTCAGCAGCTGGAATTGCTACTATAAATTGCTCCTATTTGTCTATTAGCTTGTAAAGGCGTGCATGTGGGATGCTTTGCAATGAACTGGCATCCATTCCCATTTACATTCATGGTATATGGCAGATGCCCTTATCCAGAGTGCATCAAAGTGTTGAGATCAATAAAAATGTCCTCGTACTGGTTCAATAGATCAGGAACTTGGAGTCCTGTCAGTCAAAAGAAACTCTGTTGTGGATGTGAGTATACTATGGAAAAAACATGCAAAACAACATTTTTTTTAATAACAAAGTGCCCAGACAGGATGTATTCCTGCCTTACAGCCAGTTTTCCCAAGATAGGCACATGGTCCACCGTGACCCTAGTCAGGATAAAGCTATGTTCTGGCATATAAATAGGAGATGCACTGTTTTACCTGGGTTTCATCTTTAGAAATTTAGAGACACTTTGCAAATTTGTGGTGTTCTATATTCAGTTATTTGGAGGAAAACAAAACAGAGGAACCCCATGTAGTATCCACTACTGTGAAAATCCTTGGGCAGGGTAGGTGGTAGGGAAGGCCACTAGTCTTCAGACTTCATCTAGAGAAGTTTTGATAGACTCTGACGCAGCTAATATTGCGTCAGGCTGAAATTTTACAGTCACAAGCATGTACACAACCTGTGAGGTTCATTAGGCAGTTTGATAGTGGCTTCTTTACTTTGGTTACAGTTATCACGCACCACTGAAGACGCTCTCTATTTAGCAAAGAATGCTGACTTTTAAATGTGTCCTCGGGAGCATGACAGATACCCCTGCGTGATTCGCAAAAGCCCACAGTGCATTTCTCACCAGCTTTATGAACGAAAATCGTTCGGTACGATTTTCCGCCTCCGCTTGTCGGGACAGGTTTTAGAAGCCGTAGCGTACTGCACTCCCTCCTGCTTTGATTGCTTTGGATTTCTACACACACAAAAAATGACTTTAGTTCCAACACACTCGGACGACCTTTTAAGACTTATATTCACTGTCCAAGTATTGACTCTGGTGCCAGACACTGCGCAAGCATTTGACTGGATTTCATTCTGCCGGTTAAGGAAATGACCTTTAAGATGCAGACAGATATTTTAGGTCTTCCACTGAATTTTTTTTTTTTCCTGATCTCAACTTAATCAGTTTCTTGAAAGTCTGCTTTGCTGCTTTTATTTCTTATTGGCAATACTCTGCTGAAAGATTTTTAGCTTTTTAATGCACTATGATTTTGAGCAATATACTGTAGACACTTCTCCTGTCATGTTTAGCCATTCCAGCTGATGATTAACTGATAGATGCTGATGATAATTTCCTGCTTATGTGTGTTCTTGATGCAAGTTTCAACTTGAATTGTGGAAGTACACTTTACCCAAACCCCCTATAGTGAAGTAACACTCGCAATTTTCTTCCAGAATAGTTCTGAATGCATTTTCTTCACATCATTTAGCAAATGGAATAAAAGTAGAATCACACTGTGGTGAATACTGCAGACATATTTTGAGTGATTTAGATTTCCATACTTATATAAATGCTCCCCTTTTCATATTTACGCTCCTAAAACACTTGTTGTAAAAAATAAATAAATAAATAAATAAAAATTCCTATTTGATACATATAGTATCACTTTAGCAAGTGACTCGCTGGCACAGCAGGCAGTGTTACTACATTACCCTTAAGTTTCAATTCCCAAATGAACCATCATCTAGCTTTCTTTACATACTCTCACACCTTTCTGTACTTTCAAACCATTTTTTTTTCTTCACAATGCTTCATAGATGCACTTGATGTCCAGCAAGCAAAAGACTTGGCAAAGTAACAACAGGAGGAATCTGATTAAGATCAATCTTGCACCCTTCTGCGATCTCGTACACAATTCTGCCTGGTGGCCAATTTGTTGAGTTAACATTTATTGATCCAGATGTTCCCGCTCATAGGCATTTAACCTTCGGCTTTAATTGCTCTTTGTTTTGCTCTAATGTACTTAATGACCTGATCATTTGAGGAGCTTTTGCTGAGATGTGGCTGTGAAGACATTTGGAGACCTTGTAGTTACAGTAACAAAGTTTGGACTTGCGTTTTAATTCAGTGGTTTTTCTTTATTTTAATTACTTAAAAGGAGTTACTACTTGAGGTCTTAAAGCAATGATGGACTGTCGTTTCGGTTTACTTAGTTGAGTGGTTTTTGACCTTTATATGGATTACCGGTACTGCAGTTGTCAAATAGAGCTGTTTACCGTCTTTTTATTATTTACTATTTAGCGTTTGACTATCTCAAACGTGTTAAAAAGGCCAGAAATCCCACTAATGAACTTTTGACAAGTCACACATGTTAACTGAAAAGCATTCCAGGTGACGACCTCATGACGAAGGTTAAGATAATGTCAGTAGTGTGCAAAGCTGTCCTCAAGGTAAACACTTGCTACACTGAAGAATCTAAAACATGAAGTGTATTTTGATTTCTTTCAACACATTTGTGTTTCCCACGTAATTCGATGTGTTCTTTCATAGTTTTGATTGCTTCAGTGTTGTTCTACAGTGAAGAAAATGGTCAGAATAAAGAAAAACCTGTGTAGACACTCGGTGTGTCTGAACCTTTGACTGGTACTGTATATTAATTCGATCTGACTAAGATTTTTAGCTATAGTGTGTTAACCCTCTTTAACATCAAAGCAGATACAACTTTCCTACTTTATAGGGTTTTATCCCATTTAAACAGTACTAATGGGCGAAAAGTCGTATGTTATTTATTAGCATGCAAATAATTATAACTAACTCTTCCTTTAAAAAAAAATCAAAACTATTTATTTAAAGTTTCCTACAAAGTGAGCATTTTCCTGAATCATTAGAACATGCATTAAATATGTACTAAAAATAGACATGATGCTATTTAGGTGATTTTCTAATTATTTCACCAATAATCCATATCCTGTGTGGAAGCTTTTACTCTGTTAATGGGGAACAATGACAGTCGCTCCCTATTAAACCTTTACCCCCGTCTCTCCTCAAAGGCCCCATGTCCAGTCTGTTCACAGCTCTTTGAAAGCTTTATTGTGGCATGATTGGTCTCAGCCTCTCCAGTGCAGATGATTATATGTCTGAATGCTGTATTAAAAAGCCCCAGGTGTACGCACACACGCACACAAACACACACACACACCTTCTGTGCCTAAACCATCTGTCCCTCTCTTGCCTTTGTTCGGCACCCCTCCTCTGTGGTCAACAGCAGCAACCCGGCGTGTCATGAAGAATCATTCACATGCAGTTTTATCACCTGGATACACCATCATGGACAGAAGGAGAGAAAAATAAAAGCGTGTGTATGTGTGTGGCTCACAGGCTTGTCCATGGTTATTATCTTAATCTTCAGTGGGTTTTTTTTCTAACACCATTTCAAAGTTGTTGTTTTAACATCCTGTCGTCTGCACTGATTCAGAGAGATGTTCAAGCTCAAGGCTAAATTCATGCAGCACAGGTGTGATGGTGTGATGGTGACACAGTATCAGAACTTGAGCTTGAGCTTTTAATTGAGAGAGAGAATTTAACAGCAGAACATCTGCTCCTGTGGTTTGTTAGCTGTTCGAGCTTGGTATGAATAAAAACGAAAAAGAAACCACGCAAAAACAGGGGTTAAAATTAGGGTTGCACCGATACCACTTTTTTCCAAACCGATACGAGTAATTTTATTTGTGTACTCACCGATACTTCTTAAATTGGATTTCCATGAAAGCGTAATCAATTTGGAGGCAGG
>JAQMCW010000008.1:9160155-9175479 GCA_030068335.1 Chrysichthys cranchii | reverse complement strand
TGTGTGTGTGTGTGTGTGTGTGTGTGTGTGTGTGTGTGTGTGTGTGTGTGTGTGTGTGTGTGTGTGTGTAGGTGGGCAGTGAGCAAGCCAATGTGCTGTGAACACAGAAGAGGCTCATTAACTGTGGTGTGAAAAACAATATGTGCATCAACACTGCTGAGAGGTCTTACGCAAAGACAAAGAGACAGACGTGGAGTATGTGTGTGTGTGTACATATGGGATCATGCATTTGTAAAACTGTGTCTCTGCACTTGTTGTGTTGGCACGTTCCATATGCTACACCCATTATTTGATGCATAATGAGAATTAGCCTGTATGCAGTTAATAGAGCTGTTAGGGGAGTAAGTGAATCTTGTATGTGAAGGTCAGTGTGTGTGTGTGTGTGTGTGTGTGTCAGTGCCTGAGTGTCTGTGTTTTCCTGTTTTCATGCATGATGCACATGAAGCTGATTTTGTGAACGATCGTGAGCAAATTGTTGAAAATGTAATTAGTGGGGGGGATTTTCATTCAGTGTTGGTCATCTGAATTATGTGTCCTGTAGGGTACGTTGTACCACAGCACTATTAAATGCTCAACATTCTCTGATTGGCCAGAAGGGCTTGATTCATTTAATTTAATTCAGATTAATCCTGGGGTGTCTCATGAGGTGTTTCTGACAAGTTCCAGCTGCCATGTTTATATCAATCCTTCTTTTATGTTATCATTTCAGTAGTAACAACTTAGAGACGCACATGTATGGCGGATAAATTCACGTAAATGATTAAAAAAAAAAAAATGTTGATATGGTGAGAGGACATTCATGTTGGGTTTTTGGAAGGAGTCCCCAGAGTCAGTGCTTTGTTAGAGTCAGAGGTGATATTTCCAGATACAAGAAAGTCTTCAGGACATGTTTTATGGTTTCTAGGTGACACGATAAGATGCCATAAGATTTTTTTTTTTTTTTTTAATTATCTTCGAGAGAGAGAAAAAGAAAAGAGCCAATATGGGCAAATTTTCTGTTAATTTTTGTTCCGCAGACACCAATAGCTCCCAGAAGAAGCCACAATCTCTTTATAGCATGTCAACTAGCTGACTAACCATAAAGTGACAAACGCAGACAAGCGGTGTGATACCCGCAGTGAAATGACTCAGTGCAGTTATAGTAAATATAAGCACTCTTGTAATGACTAATCAAATTAGTGGACCAAAACTAACTGTTGCATAATAGAAATTTTAAAATGTGTAGTGCACTGTTTCCAGGACAGGAACTAAAGGACTGTGCAAGTGTTGGAGGTAAAAACAAGTTGATATTCAAAATGGCTGATTAAGGGGTCCAAAGTTCTTTCCCCCTGCTCTCTGGTGTCCAATGTACACCTTATTGCATCTTCTGCATGCGAGACAATAAACCCCTCCTGTGAGGAGATATGGGTGGCAATGACTGATCCTTACCTGCCTTTGATTTTAGAGTGCATTTACAGTGCTGTTTGATTCTGTTCAATCAAGTTAGAAATCAGATGTGTTTTCTTTGTAAACAGACTCTGACATATGAACACACGTGAAGTGGTCTCTCCATCCCACCCTGGCACACAGCATGAGGGAGAGAAACTAGGTCTTCCTTTGGTTTGACCTTGAAGCTCCATCCTGCTAATGAGACAGGGAACAGCTCTCAGGAAGGACCAAATGATGTGTGTGTGTGAGTGTGAGTGTGTGTCCTGGGGGTAGATAGATTGATAGGAATGTAGTTTCTGACTTTACACTCCAGCCCAGCATCGACGCATGACACCATACTCACAGCCCCTCCTACCCACACATCACTAACGCACTGTCCCAGTAACCCCACCAGCAGCATTACCGCTTTCTATAACTTGTCTGATGGCTTCCAACACGCACTATTAAAAGAAAAAAAAAAAGCTACCCTGATCAACTGATATGGCAAAAACACAGCAGGCAGGTTTTTAGATTAGCGTTTTTTTTAGATATATGCAGCAAGTCAATCAAATCTTTAGCTCTTTTTAAACCTCCCTTTGGAAAGGCCCATGGAGCTCAGTGCAGTCATTCTGTTAACGCTCCCGGTCACTGTCCCGGCAGATACTACACAGGGCAGTGTGGTCCCTGCTGGGACTGTGGAGACGAGTGCTGATTTTCTTTCTGATGAGACATGGAGGAGGTAAACACATTAGTCATTAAGTGCTGCACGGTGAACTATCACAGCCTTTTGTCGTGAGAAATGGTGCCGAATGGATTTGGAACAGGCCTCTGTGTGCCTTGGTCCAATCCTATGAATCATCATGAGCCTACACTGGGTTTGTGCTTGGATCATTTTAATACCTCTAATCAAATGGGACATTTTTAGATCGAAATAATTGGGGAGAGTTTAATGTCCATATTTTGTAGCTCAGGTGAAAGCCGAACCGCCGTCTGAAATGCAGGTGTGTGATAAACGTTTCATTATGTTACCTTCATTTGGCAGACGTTCTTATCCAGAGTGACTGAAATTTTTTTTTGTTTGTTTCATTTAAACAACTGAGCATTTGAGGTTAAGGGCCTTGCTCAAAGGCCTAGCGGTGGCAGCTTGGCGGTGCGGGGATTTGAACTCCCGACCTTCCGATCAGTAGTCCAACGTCTAACCCCTGCCCATTTCAGAATTCATCGTTTTTTCTCGATCACAGGACCCTTTGCTTGACTCTCTTTCCTCCAGCTTACCCACTGATGCCATCCAGAGCTCCGTCCTCAAGGTGAATCTGAACATCTGGGTAAATTTATGGAGTGTGAGATTATTTATTCAGTGCAGTGATGTGCCCAGGATGCGTGTGTAGTTTCATGATTCTGTGGTGGCAAATATGGAGCTCTCTGTGCGACTGCACTCAATGGACCCTGGCATAAACGCTTGCAGGAGAAGATGGGATCATCAGGAGCCTCTCAGATCCAACACATTTAGCTGACGGCTTCCTACCATCACACGGGTTAATTGATGAAACTGCTGGGTAATTGGTGTGAGGCCATTCCAGCGAAGGGTAATGATGGAGCAATTTATTCGGTCAAAAAGTCCATTTGGTTTACCTTTGGAAAGATCAGCCTGATTAGCGGGTTATCCAGAGGTTGTCAGTGTGAATCCTCTGGCTTCTCATTTCAAACGTTTCTCAGATGACAAGAATTGGTTAAGCTTAACAAAGAGTACACATTTCTCCAGTAATCACTTTTACTATTATAGTTTACATGACTCCCTACATTATCCTGGATTCATGTCATTGCATCATATCATTTCTCTGACAGTCTCTTGTATGTCATCAGACTTATCAGACTGACATCATTGCGCCTTCATCATCATTAATGACATCATTGCGCCTTCTTTTCTATTTCAGTGTTTTTCTTTCGTGACTTTAAACGCCCATGTTGAGCTGTAAACAGGCGATTGAGATCTTCTTCCTCGGGGGAATTTAGCCCATCTGCAGTCCAGCAATAATGGATGAGCAGAATCAGATGCCATCATGGCTCACAATCTGCTGTCACCACCGCGCGTCCACCCACTCCGGCATTAATGCCCTTGTGCCACACGCTGTTCCACACGCTGATGGGCTGCCCCAGATGTCAAGGCATCTGCCTGCAAGTCCAGAGCCATGCTTGTGCCCGGGAAGAAGCCAGAGCCTGAGGTCTGGTATGCTATTAAAGCCAAAAAACAAAAAGATGGCAGACACTGTAAAGCCATAGCTGCTCCTCTACAACATCTCTGGGGATTTGTTCCATCTGAAAGCTGTGTGGTATAGAGGAGTGGTGTTTTTAATTACATTTCATTTGTGATGCAAGCCAGATTAAAGTGCTGGGTTTTAGCCAGTTGAAATACTGTCTTTGGTGCGCATCAGGCTTAAAATATGAGGATCTGAAAACATTTTAAAGACACCCCCCAGCGTGACCTCAGATTTCTTCTTAAATGTCATAGTAGCATGTTTTAGCCGTTTACACACACGTTTGAGTCTTTACTAGTCCTTTATGTGCTTTTTGATTGCGAAATGTAAAAGAGGCTAATTGCTATGTTAATTTGTTTTGTGTTATATTTTTCTCAAACTGGGCAATCAAACAAATCTCCTGGGTTTGTCAAACTGGGCAATCCAGTTTTTCCACGTCAAAGCCAAACAAGCACTAGCTTACCCTGAGTGCCCGTTTCTGAGTGAGTGCAGCCGCAACTCACTGTAGTGAAATCTAATCTTCATTTATCATATATTTGATCGATATTCAATCTTTAGTTGTCATCTTTTACCGTTTATACTGGGTCTGTGTGTTGGAAAAACACTTGGCCACCTGAAGCCATTAAGCAGCGCAAAATCAGGACTTGCTTCAGTGCACATAAAAAAAAAAACCATAATTGATATAGATTTATGTATTTATCACTTCCTGGGCAAAACATTTATCTGTAATATGTCAAATGTAAATTTATCGAGTCCTGGAGCAACTTCAGAGTCCATTTTCTTGGTGTGTCATCATCCCTTCATAGCACTTGCAGAATTTAGATTTCTTGCCAAGTGGGAGACCTGGGTCTGATTCCCGAATAATTCAGTTATTAATCTCACCTTCAGCTTGTTGACCTTCAGCCCCACCCACTCTCTTCCGAGACACCATCAGAGTGAAGACTAATGAATCGGATCCATTATGGCCTAGTTATCACATGCTCATGCTCATGCTCTCTCACGCACGCACACACTTTGATTATCCAGGCTTATTTAATTCTTCATACCAGCACCCACATTTGTCTTGCTGCTACACAATTATGTGTGTTGTGTATCAGAGGCTGACCCTGGACCCTGGACTTGCTGAGAGTATTTTTCCTTTTTCAGAGGAGAAGTTTGGTCAAGTATTGTGACTAATTGTTTTCTCGGTCAGCATTTTGGCTCTATGAACATTTTGAAAGTGTTACAGTTTAAACTTCAGGAATAGACAGAATCTCCACTTTTCTTTGTTACTTGCTCTCGGAGTATCAGCCAACACTGCCTGCACTAGGAGAGTTCAAGGATTTGCCCCATTTAAACCTGGCTGAGTCAGATCTACGTGATGACTCTGCGCCTTCTTGGAGGGCTGAATGATCGGGGCAGCACAGGTGCTTGCAGCATCCAGGCCATGTGACATGGTGTCGCATCATACATCATTGTGAGCGACTGTGATTGAATAAGCTGCCCTTGGGGTTAATCAGCCCATTCAGCTGCCCTTCAGCCTACAGACCTCTGCACCTTCCTCCTTTTCCTCTTCACAGCAGTCCAGGACCAGAGCTGGAGCCACTCCAGCCCTTCGTCAGGGGATGAGAGACGGAGTCCATAATAACACACAGGTATACACAGAGAAACAGAGAGAGAGACGGCGAGACAGTAAGAGTAAGAGATAAGGATATAAGAGTATGCTCTTCCACTGTGTAATCTCCATGCTTCGCCAGTTATCTCAACCCATTCGCTATGCCTTTGCTTCACACATGGACTGCTTCTTCAAACTGGGGGGTCAACACGTTTCCCAGCGCTCTGTGGCCAGCCTGTGGTGTACATCAACGGGACAGTTCTTTTAGCATACAGAATTCATTTTTTACACTAGATTTAATGAAAGGGCAGGAGGAAATTTTCTCCATTGTCTCATTTCAGTCTTACATGTAATGGATGGGTTTTATTTTGACATCCAGTGAGAGGAAAGTTCAGACACTTTTATTTTTGTTAATTAATGTACTTCCAGTGCATATGCATCCACTTTAAATTTACACGTGTGATGTCTGTTGACTTTGTACTGACATGAAGAAAAGATACAGTGGGGTCTAAAAGTCTGAGACCGCACTGAAAATCTGGGATTTTATTTTTATTTATAGAAAACTAGAAATAAATAGGATTTAGAATCTCGAAGCAAAGCTTTTAATATCTTGAATGTTTAACGTCTTTTCGTAAGCAACAATTTGCTTTAATTAAAAGGTCAGACATAAATATAGATTTCTGCTTCATTTTTGATTAAATATGGTGCATTTTAGTGCCCCCCTCCTGTCTATTTTAGGGGGGGCGGCGGTTTGGTAGTGCTAGTGTTAATAGTCAATATTCTGAACTATTTGTAGGTCTCTCTTTAAATGCAAATAAATTTAACTGCTGTGTACAAAAGGTCCGATTTTCCTCATACCTAATATCATCTACTTAAGCGTGTGTTCAGATGACACGCTGATGGATTTGCTCCAAAGTGGATGGAATCCTTGTGGAATCCATGCTAGCTCGAGTGCATGCTGTCATTACTGCAAAATGGGGACATACCAAATACTGAAATGAATTTGAATTCAAATTCATTAAAAATTCTATTTACCACATGTGCTCTATTGTGTAATATAATTTGTAATAGAAAATATTGAACTAAATTATAAAAGAATGAAAAATAAGACCATTTACATTAGTGGTCCCAGACTTCTGGACTACATTGTACATTTTAACAACATGACTGTTAGGTGTATTCAGACATTATATATATAAAGAAAATGTAAAGATTGCATAAAAATAAACATCTAGATATGAATGCTTCTTGTGCTGATTGCAAATTATTTTATTATTAAAGACATTGCTATTGATTAGGAGTAAGCAGCAATCATGTTGAAGGTGAAAGAGTTCTTAGGAACAGCATTATTTAACATCACTCATCATCAAATGGAAATGGCTACAAAGCCACAGCCATACCAAACACCCTAAACATCCCTGTCTTGATTGGTTTTATAATATCCAGAAGGAAAGTTCATGGAATAACAACTAAACATCTCTGGACTGGTGTACTACCTGAGATTTCCCATCCAGTTCTCAGAAAAATGATGAAGTTAAGAGAGAAGCCAGCAGTCACTCTAAAGGAGTTGCAGGACAACTTGAAAGCAGCAAGAGCAACATGTACACTGAAAAATTCAAGCAGGAAACTGCACTCCAATCATCACTATCTCTATAACCCCATGCAAAAATATGCATGTAAAACTTGCACACAAGCCTTTAGACAAATCAGAGCTTTTCTGGACCAGTATGCTCTGATCAGACGAAACAAAAGCAGAATTAATTGGTGATAATTCAGCTGATCATGTTTGGAGAAGCTAGTGAAGCATGGAGGTTGGAACATCATGATAAGGGACTGCTTCTCTGTATATGGTACACATTATCAATAGAAATATGAATGGAATGAAGGACTGGGACATATTAGAGACACTGAGTCCATCAGTGGGACACTTGTAACCTTAAGTAAAGATGATTTGCCTAGAGGAACAAGCAAAAGTTGAACCACAGTGCTGCAAAAAGCTAATTATTTCTTACTTTGTAGACATTTCAACCCTGCAACAAATTCTAATACTAATATTGGACAATTAAACTTCAAATACTAATATTGGACAATTATGGTGTCCAAATACTTCCCCTATCAAATTATTATTATTATTATTATTATTATTGTTGTTGTTGTTGTTGTTGTTATTATTATTTTAACTATATCTACTTTTTTAATATCATGGTGTTTTTTTTGTTCATACTGGTTTAAGTTCAATAGATAGTTTTGTATGTAAATTTGAAATAGATATATGCACTGGAAATATATTAAATAATAAAAGCAATAGTGTCTGAATACTTATTTCCCTTTAGTGTAGCTGTGGGGCTGCAGGTGAATACAGTATATATGTCCAAAGCATGTCAGTATGTGGTTAGACTGATACCAAACTGATACTGTACATAACCACAGGATAATGTCAGGTATAACAGGACCTGAAAGTGAAATTCTTTCATTCAACTCACTGACTATCAATATTAATGCATGCAACACTATTTTGAGTGAATCACGAATAAAATGGCATTCATAAATTATTTCCCCTGGGTCATTTATAATCTCAGCCTACATTCTATTTAAAATATTGCATGAAAACTTTGCAGGTATTGGGGTTTTTTTTGTTCCTCAACTTTTGACAAAAGTTCAAGGAAGTAGGAAGCAAGAGAATGAAGGAGTAGCCCTCATTAATTAGAGTGTGAAATGAGTGAAATTGGTTTGGAGCAGCATGTGGCGCAGACGTTTTTAAGATTTCATTTTAGGATTTGATTAACTGGGAAGTTCTCACACTTCTTAAGTGCCAAAGGCGTTCATCTCTCTTTATTCTTTTGGAAATCGTATTTTCAACGATTATGGCATGGCTCGCAATCATTCATGTCTCACGGACACCATGCAGAGCTCGCAACATTCTGAGCAGGAGATAAGATGGCACTGTGTGTCCATCGTCATTTGAACCTTGTGGAATAATAATCTGGGTTTTGTACTGCTGGTCTGGTTGATTGCCGAATGGTCAAATATTGGTTTCAAATATTTCATATTTTTCATATTTTTGGTTATGGGTCAAATATGGTTTCAAATACTTCAGTGACTGAATACATCTTATTTGATTTTATGTAGAAGAATATTTGCGGCATTCAAAATGCATGTGACATTATTATTATTTTTTTTTAGAAGCATAAGCTAAAGCTAATAAGCTAAACCTCAAGACCATGTAAGACCATGAATCTTGCTAGTAGATGTTACTCTAAACCTGTGTTGTGGAATACTATACATTAGACATTTTGAAAGATGCAAAATATTTACTTTTGTCTCAGGTGAGGCAGCACACATTCAAATGCAATATACTCTGGCTGAGTGATCCTCTCTCCCATACTGCAACCTTGAGCACTAAAATAGCATGGCTAACACAGTGGAGTGGGTCTCCTCCCTGTACTGCACACTGTTTGCTGTTCTGCACCATATGATAGCCAGATCTGTAAACACAGCAGTACTGGAGCCAGAGTCTGTTTCATCCGCTCACCCTTCCCAAAGGGCTGGGTCATTATTCGGTTCAGAGTTTTTGACACTTCCTGCCATCTACCTGACTAGCATAGCTAGGATTATTCAAGTGTTATTTCCCCCACATTAATACATTCTGGGCTCTAAGCTGCTAAGTTAGCTGGTTAACTAATGCACAGCGTCTGCACTGAGTTACTAATGAGCCATGGTGCAAGACGTGCACTCAGATGACCACTGTTAGAATCTCTTGCAGTTGAAAATGAGCATCAATTATGTTTTCTGTTGCTGATAGATATAGCATTCATGCATAGATAGATAAACCTGCATGCTAGATACAGCATGCAGGTTCAGACACTGATTCAGAGCTTAATCTGACCCTGCCATCATAGCGTGGAGCTCAGGCCCTGTCAAATTCAGACCCTAACAAAACTGATGCTTTGATCCGTGAAGGTTTTCCCTCTTGGACAGAGGCTAGATCAGAAAAGTAAATTACATATGCGTTCCAATGTTAGCCTATGTGGGCAACATTCTGATTGTCAGATACATCAATCTTCATGGTGACACAAGGTCAGCTGGCTTCCTACTCCTTGCATGAAAGCTCCTCTGGTGGGACTATCAATGGTTAGCTTCACTGTGAGCAACACACCCACTGGCAATGAAAGTGGCGCAGAGGATGCACAGTCAAGGCATGTCTCCCACATGAGTGATGTTTGCACCAAGAAGTAGTGTCCAGAATCTGCCCAAGGTTTGTGTAGGCACTGGTTAGACTTAATTTTTTTTTTAAATAGTAGAATAATTTTTCACTCACTTTCAGTAACTGCTTTATCTTGGTTGGGGCCATGGAAAATCTGGAGCCTATCTCAGGAAGAGATGCCTGGCCATTTAGTTTATCAAATGTATCTATTGCCATTTTTTTGAGAGGTGGGTGGAAACCAAAGAACCCTCATGTAGTCACAGGGAACATGAACAGAAACACCACACAGACAGTTACCCAAGCTCAAGCCCAAACCACAGACCCTGGTTCAGTCAGGTGGCAACACTACCTGTTGTGCCACTACGCTGGCCAATACAATAATCAAATAATACATCATAACCCTTTGTTTTTTTTTTTTTTTTTTTTTTTTTTTCAAACACATATATATAAAACTGTTCTGCTTTCATGCATGTCAGACAAAGCATTTTAGTAACTGGCAATGGAAAGTAAAAAAAGCACTTCCAATGGGCAAGAAATTGACTCTCTCTCCTGAATATTTAAAAATACATAATGTTATTCTTGAAAATATACACTATATGGACAAAAGCACACGGACACCTGACCATGACACCTATATGCATTTGTTGAACATCCTTTTCCAAAGGCAGGACATTAATATGGAGTTGGCCATCCTTTTGCTGCCATAATAGACTCCATTTCTCTGGGAAGAATTTGGAAAGGCAAGGGGGGGTGGCATACAGTCGGCATGCCAAATCATCCCAAAGGTGTTCAGTGGGGATTGAGGTCAGGGCTCTGTGCAGGCCACTTGAGTGCTTTCAAACCAACCTTGCAAACCATGCCTTCATGGAGCAATTTTTGCACTTCAGGAGCATTGTCAGGCTGAAACAGGTTTGGGCTAAGAACCTGAGTTAAAGAAATTGGGAAGTTTCAATGCTATAGCATACAAACCCTTTCTAGGCAATTATGCATCTCTGAGTTTTTGGCAAAAGTTTGCGGAAGGCGGTCATATGGGTTTGATGGTCATGCATCCACATCCTTTTGGACATATCGTGCAGATATAATGACAATATATAATATTTTGTGCTTTATTAATTTAAAGTAATTTGAGTAGTTTATATATAGCTTCCTGATATTTGGTGAAAGAAACAATATGGATGTCAGCAAGTCATTGGTGGAATTAATGAATTAAGTAACTTATTTCAGAAAGAACCTGATTTCTTTTAAATGATATGGACCCATAACATTGATACTATATATATATATATAATGCAAAGCAGGATGCCCAAGTTGGAGTCTACATATCTGCTTCCCCCTGACTTTTAAATGGATGTACATATTCTGCTGGCTCTGTCTGAGGATTGATGTAAGGCTGTTTATCACCATACGCCCTCTCCATGTGATATTGTATCAGCATGTACTGAATCATTTATCAGGAAAAGGATCACCTGCTTCAGCATCAATATTTCTGTCAAAACAGAAAGATTGCTGTTCGTATATAACAGCTTTATGGTAAAACAGTTTTTCTTAACGGTAAAATCTCAGAAAGAATTTTTTACCAGCAAGGTAAAGAATTGTAAGCACAATCATGCAGATAATTAGAGGAAAATTATTTTTCCTCTGATATAGATTGACCTCATGAAGGTTATACTGTGTGTAGATACATAAGCATGTTAGAGAGATTTGCTTTATTGCTTGTCTACCATCTTGGTAATCTTGTAACACATTTAATCATTTAACAGATGACAACGGAGCCCATTCGAAAAGGCTCGTAAAGCCACCAGTCATTTATTAAACAGTGAAACAATTGTGGAAATACAGACGGAAAAATCAGTTTCGGTTCACCAGTCTTAAAATCTAAGTTACATCACCGGAGCCAATAAAAATCCCAAAACTGACAGCTTTCAGAAAAGCTGGAACTTACAAAAAAAATTTTGGAAGACCTGTTTGTAGTGGTGGATTTATAAAATTTTGCAGTGTCCTTGCAGTTGATTCCAAAACTGTAGAATGCTGATTTGTCCACAAATCAAAGTTACACAGAGATTAATTTCACCCATATGGACTACCACTTGCAACCTGATTCACTTGTTCACTTGTTTGTAGAGAATGACCATACATATGCAACTGTCTTTAAAATCTTTTTTTTTTTTTTAAATAATAATATATAGGCTTAGTTTTAATATATAAGAATTTAATTATTCAATATTATGTTTGTTTCTTTTAGCGTTTTAAAATATACTGATGTCCAGCAGTAATCACACAGTTGCGCCCTTTCTCCCCTTTCTGCTGCCTTGCCTATTATTGCCCTGGAATATC
Source organism: Chrysichthys cranchii (assembly GCA_030068335.1). Taxonomy (NCBI): domain Eukaryota; kingdom Metazoa; phylum Chordata; class Actinopteri; order Siluriformes; family Claroteidae; genus Chrysichthys; species Chrysichthys cranchii. Next base: position 9,163,685 of record JAQMCW010000008.1, on the reverse strand, counting down.
ACTTCCAATCCACTTCCACCTTCAGCGCAGCTTTTGTTTTTTGCACATTTTAAAGCCTGGGTGTTCTGGAAGTTCACACATTTCTTCCTTTATGTTTAGAATAGGACAGGACTTTGAGTCTTTTAGACTTCAGACTCCAGACTAGACACTCTGCCCCAGGGCTTTGGCACATAAGGACTGTTAAGCCTTCGTGCCACTAAAACCTGTCTGCGGTCCCTGTTCTTAGATGAGGCCGGCAAACTGTGCAGTGGCTGCAGAGGTGGTTCATCGCGTGAGCATCCCACACCCTCATAGCCTCCAAAAGCAGTGTTTTCATACATTACAGGTCTTCCACCTATCCGCGTTACCAGGCCAGTATCATTCGTGCAATGGTTGATGCAAGGGAACAGATGACACATGTCTTTGGAGTGATCATAGAAATGTGCAGGCCCCTGTGCCACTGGGCCCATGTATACTGGCAAGTCAGTGTATGAGTTCAGGTAGGTGGAATAATGTCTGTGCACAACTGTGGAGGAAGACCGCCGCAGAGCTGCTGCGTTCTGCAGAATTGCCTCACGGTACGAGGGAAGGCGGGTAGAATGAGAGTATTTGAGTTTCTGTGGCTTGTAGGGGTAGGACCCCATGTGAGCTGGGTCAAGATAGGCTGGCTCAGCTGGCATATTGTAGCAAAAGTTGTTACTAGCACTAGCATACATCTTTGAAGGCTTGGGATTAGCTACCACTACACGAGGGAAGAGGTCAGGCATGTTGATGCGACTGGAAGAAGATGCAGAGGTTGAAGGCTTCTCATCTACGTGCCGCAACCTGTCACCACCCCATGTGGCCCTGAGGAAAGAGGCACGACGATTCAGTTTCTCCTTTCCCAGCAGAGGGACATCATCCATATCTGGCTCCAGGTATGGTTTCATGCAGGAGTTGCAGCTGCCACTGGGCCTTTGATAGTGGCTTCCCATGCAGGGTGAAGTGTGAGCATGGCTGTCTAAGAGTTGATTAGCTCTAAGCTCAGCTAGGCAAGAGGTTGGTTCATCATAGTCATTCCTACGCCGAGGTTCTGGTGATGGTGCCACATAGCTGTGGGACCTTTTCTTGCGGCCCAGTCCTTCAGTGTACAGTTTCCGGCTCTCGGAAGGTTCTTGGTGTCCAACATAGATGTCAGGGACATGGAACTCGCGGTAAGGGAGAAAGGGGGAGGCCATTTGATGGCAGCCCTGGCTGTCCATGAATAGTCTGGCGCTGTGATGTGGCTTTGGGGCTGTGGGAGGTGGGGGGTCCCTCATAGCAATATGGGGACTGCTCAGACTAGATATAGGTAGTGTCCGTTCATATATATGATGATGACTCGTCCGTGCGGGAAGAGTGTAGCGTAATGGGGTAGGTCTCGTCACTATCCGAGGCTTCTCTATTAAGGTGGCACTGTCTCCATAATGCAGGGGGAAAGAGGAAGTCAGTGCCCTCTGGGTGTAAGGTGTATGGTTGGTGGTGACACTGGAGATGTAGGGCAAACGGCCATGACTGGCATCAGTGCTAATCAGACGGGTTGGAAGACTAGGTTTTGAGGCTTCTGGAGCTCGGCGGCTCCAATTCTCAATCGTCTTAGTGGCATTGTCCAAGGAGTTCTCCACTCTGGCTGAGGATACAATATCCTTGGCTGTCTTAAGCATCTTCAGCATGTTTGCCTGGGTATAACTGCTCGTGACATCTGGGCTCTGGATGCTTCCATTGCGATCTGTATCCTCTACACCACTGAAGCAGCTGTAGATACCCTGCAAGTGAAACAACATAGGAAAAAAAAACATGTAAAATGGTTTTACAGTGCTCTAGCAAGTAAGACTCAAAACACGCATAAAGTATGTATTGCCACTAAGTAATAAAATTATAGCTGCTTGCTAATAAATGTACTTTGACTATGTCAGGATTTAGGTCAGTGTAAACAACTGCAGCATAGATTTTCACATCACAAGTCAAGGCACGTGAAAATTCTCGCTACAGTTCATTGGCATTTTGGTTTGCTCTGAAAGCTTCTGTGCATTATTAGCGTTTACAATGACTGAGAAGCTGACCATGCATTTATGGTATTATACTTTTCCTATTTTGTTCTAATTTAATTGATTTTACTTTCAAATTGGATCTTACCCTGGAATGCTTAAACTAACATTACGTCTGTCAGTATATCCAGATTTCATAATAAGGCTATTAATATTCACTTTTCAAAAATGGAACAAATTCCCTATGCAGGCTAACCTAAAGGAAATGAACACTGAGAAACATTACAGATCTTTCATTTTAATTATACATTATTTAGATTGTCCTAGTTTTTTAGGATTATATGACCAATATTATATTATATGGCCAGTAGATTGTGCTCTTTTTTTTTTACAGAAGCAATTAAATTCTGGGATTCAGGACTGTTGTGCTATCCACTATTTGTTATGTAAATATCTGCTTATGCCAACAGACACACATGATAGAAATTTGGACCCACCTTGATTGGCATAGAAATTTATTTGTAAAACTTTTTAGTTTTGCAGACTAACCATTTAAACCACAACTGTATTTGACTGGATAACTGGTCCTTGAATTGGCATGCCAAAGCCTTAACCCTCTCTTGACCTCATGGTAAGAGTCTAACTACTGACTGAAGTCTTAAATAATTTAAAATCTTCATAGGCTCATTTAATACATAATGGAACTTCTCTTAACTTAAGAGCTATTTATACGAAATAACTTTTTTTTTTTTTTTAAAAGGGGCGGTTTTTTGCAGTGTCAGTAATCGTTGCAACATTTTTTGACTCCTCAGATTTGCAGCAGTTTGTGTTGAATCTTCTGAAATTGTTATAATGCTGGAAACTAGATTCTCTAGCATTAGAAACAAACATTTATCCAAAACTCAAATCTGGGAAGCACTTACCCTGCTGATTGCCAGTAAGAAGTCGAGGCGTTCAGACTTGCGCACAGAGTGGCGAAGTTTCCAGTAAAGCAGGTGCTCCCAAGCAAACACCAGCAGACTGAGGCCCATGGCCACCAGCAACATGTAGAACACTCCAGCCATGTTGTCGATGTCCAGCTTGGAGCTCATCACTTCTTTCTTCTCATTGCGGCAGATTCCAGTCAGCCAGACTGTCTGCAGCTTCTGCGTGTCACCTTAAATACACAGTACAGCTTTGTCAGGACATACATGATACTAGAAGAAGTAAAAAAAATAAAAAATAAAAAAATAACTAAACATATACACTGCCCTCCATAATTATTTGCACCCCTGGTTAAGTTGTGTTAAAAGCCTTAAAATAAATTCAATTTTTATTGCAGAAGCATACTCTCACATTGAAAATTGTAGCAAAATGTAACCTTCAACTCAAGTGAATTTTAAGGGGAAAAAAAAAAACCCTGACTAAGAAATAATTTTTCATAAAATCACCTGTTCCACAATTATTGGCACCCCTAACAATTCCTAGAAAATAAATGTAATTGAAGTATTTCTGTCATTTCTACAGTAGTTTACAAAGTTGATCAGAGTATCTAGGAACATTTAA
>JAQMCW010000008.1:9130383-9143598 GCA_030068335.1 Chrysichthys cranchii | reverse complement strand
GTATATATATATAACCAGGTATTATAATGTTATACAACAACAGTAAATCATCATGCCAAAGCCAGTGTAGACTAGTAAAACAGTCTGTGTTACCTGACTCAGGATTTGTCAACTTCATATCAAAACTGATAAAAGCAGTCTTTCTGAGACCACATGGCACATGCTGAAAGTTTTTCCAAATGTTTTTGTGCTTTTGAAGTGCTTTTATAGGTGCCATGTGGCATGTGTTAACAAGTGTTAACCAATTTTCTAGAATTTCACCCAAGCTGGTTGAAGGAAGTTGAAGGAAAACCCGCAGAGTTCGACAGTCATAGCTGTTCTTACATACATATGAACGCCTATGAATGTTACATGTTGCTATGTACAAAACTGCATCAGTGTGAACAATAGCTATCTGTCTGTAGCTCTCCCAATCACCGCGCATGCAAAATCTCTAGCTGGTTCAACCTTTTCCAAAATATATTCCCCTCTTTCAAACATAATCCAACGTTTGTCTTTTCACATAGTCTGTTAGCTCCAAAGACCCATCTCTTTATCTTCTTGCGCTTTAATTAGTCAGTATTTACTCTTCAGCACTTTGGTATGCAGTGCTTACGTTTGAGCCTACGTGGACGGTTAATTTCCCCTGTCAACGGATTTAATGGAACGCCTCTGCAGTACATCCTAATCCTCGTCTTTACTTTTTCTTCTTCTTCTTTTTTTTAAGTGCACTTATTATTGTTTATTTCCAAAATAATGTTACGTAACCAAGGCACTGAAACAAGAAAGACTCTTCATGGTGTGAAAGAAATTATGGGACATATTTGGACAATGGTTGAGCTAATTATTTTTGAGGCTAATTAAACCATCTTTTTCTATAATTGTATTCATTATATTTTGCTGTGCTTGGTCGAGAACATAATAGCATACATTGATTTGGCTTAATGTCTTCATTAATATGTAAACCACTAGCCAGGAAAAACATGCAAGAAAAGCCCGGAGGATAAAAGTAATTAGGCAGAAGCTAATCACAATACTTTTGGAAACTGAGGATGGATATTTGAACGAATCTGTTGTTTACATTGTGTTTTCTGTTATTAATATGGTTTATGAATGAACACACACACACACACACACACACACACACACAAAAACCCCGGCAGCTTTTTAAGGTTTTGTAACAGTGTAGTAGGTCGTTATGTATTTGTGGACACTGGAAATACGTCCCATTGCGATTCCTGCTAACAACTAGCTGTCCTTACATAACTTTAGTGTTAAAATTTCTGCTTGTGTAGAAATAAGCGCTCAGGAGCCTTAATCTTATCCAAAGGCACTCAGATGAAACAGATCTGTGCTCTGTGGCTTGTTAGCGAGCAGACTGCTAGCAGAATTAAGCTGCTCAAGATTCCTAGGACAAAATTATCACAATTTCTGAATTCCACACTGGTTATCTGTAGTCTGTAGTAAAGATGTGGGGAATACACAGAGGCAGGGGATTTGCAAGGCTCATGTTCGCTAGTCTGATGCCTTTTCTGTTTGTTGTGTCAGAGAAAAGTCAACTTGATTTCGCTTGAGGGTGTATATATATCAGAGGACAAATACGATACGATTTCTTGCTGTGTTATCTAGCTCATAAAGGTTTCTGTCTATTTGTCAGGAATATTAAAAGACAAAGCAGAGAGAATGCACTCTGCTAACTGTTTTTAAAAAGAATTTTTTTTTTTTTAGTTTTCAATCACAGTGCAGGATGTGAGGCTCAGCCCGGGTTCGACTCCCGATGACTTATCCTTATCTGTCTGTCCCTCACTCTCTGTTTAATATTTTCCCACATGCCTGAGGTCGTGTTTCCGTCTTTTTGAAAAGAGGTCTTTCTGGAAGACGACGTGAACGCCAATATGAAGAGCAAGTCATCGTCAGCTGTCAGCCGCAGAGCTTTTGAAAAGAGCTATCTGGTGATTTACCAGCCTAATAAATGACCTCTGCAGCACAACATGAGTGTAGAGTGAATTATCAGTCTGCAGCACAGTTTTTAGAGACGGATCTGTGCAAGCAATATCAAGGATTCAGCATCTCTCAAGTGAATGAGAGAGAGAATGAGTCAAGAATATGGACTCTGCCTCAAGGGACACAATGGAAATGAAAACTGAGAAAGTAAAAAAAAAAAAAAAATGGAGTAAATTCTCTTGCTTCAACTTCGTCTACTTTTGCAGAAGTTATTGCTTCAAAAATTACTCCAGGAACTTTCACTATGCAGACTGAAATGACTGTAAGCTTCTTATTAGTGTATTTAAAAAAAAAAAAAAAAAACCCTTGTGTGATTATTGGTCTGAATGAATAATCACTCGTTCCTCTACAAGGCCATTCTAGTCCCAGCTTGATGGTTCAAATCATATGAAAGCATAGAAGGCGTGTGTGACAGGAGAGCCTGGAAGTCAGTTATACTTGGCAGAATGACAGCAGACAGAAACCCAGGTGAAAAATCTTCTTAGACCCAACCCAATACATCCTGAAGACATTTGTTTATTATTAATGCCTCTGTAAGAGAAATGATGTGTAATTCTGTTCAACATTTTTTTATCAGCATCCAAAAGGTGATAAAATTCTGTCAGAGCTAAACTCATCTATTACCAGTTCAGTAGTCATTTCAAAATATCTCAGTTGAAAGCCTTTAAGAGGAATAGTGGTACAACAGGCCTGTCCACGCTATGACTGAAAACAATTTCCATTTCCAACATTTACATTTCCAACGAATGGTATAAGCACATGAGAAGCTTACAAGTCACGTTCGGGACCTTTAACATGAAATTCAGGCTTATGGAAAATCCGGCTCAGACTGGGAGAACTTTAAACATATACCTTATATACTGTTATATATTTACTACACTCACAGAACACTTTATTAGGAACATGTACACCTGCTTGTTCATGCAATTATCTAATTAGCCAAGTACGTAGCAGTAGTGTAACGCATAAAATCATGCAGGTACAGGCCAGCGGCTTCGGGTAATGTTCACATCAACCAATAGAATGGAGGGAAAAAAGTGATCTCGGTGATTTTGACCGTAGGGTGATTGTTGGTGCCAGATGGGCTGGTTTGAGTATTTCTGTAACTGTAACTGTTCTGTAACTGCTGGTCTCCTGGGATTTTCATGTATAACAGTCTCTAGACTTTACTCAGAATGGCGCAATAAAGAATAACCTTCAGCATGCAGCTGTCCTGCAGACGGAAACACCTTGTTAGTCGGAGAGGTCAGTGGAAGTTAATAGCGAACAGCCAGAATGAACTGACTGGAGTGGGAGATTTGCAGCAGGTCAGTGCACCTGAAAAATCTACAAGAAATACATGACGCAATCATGTGAACATGGAGCAGAATCTCAAAAGACTGTTATCAACATCTGGGGGAATCCATATCACACAGAACTGAGGCCTGACCCTGTATTTGTATAGTGTTCCTAATGTAGTGCTCTGAGAGGGCTGGGCATCTCAATCTAGACATACTGTATATACATGTACTGGGATTATGGGTCAGAGCCACCACAGATAATATGGTGATATAACTGCTATAAATATAAGAAAATTATATGGTTTTTTTTAATATAGTTTATAGCAAGATTGGGACGCTTATGCTGAATACTGAAGTTTAATCAACCAAGGCATCTGCCAAAATGGCTCCTATACTGGCCCTGAAAGTTTATGAATGCTGTCAGAGTTGTGCGGATTTCTCACTCAAACAAACAACCCAATCAGAAACAAGCCTGATCTGAGTGCTGACTGACTCAGATATAGAATTAGAAATCATACAGTTACATTTACAGATCTTTAAAACAACTCTAGAGTCCACGCCAAGATACGTATCAATCTGTCTGAAGCGTCTGGATGCAAACCTGTGGTTCTGTGGTTGATGCTGAAATTGTGTAGGTTATTTTATCATGCTTTAAGGATAAGATGACCGAACCATCATTTGCTACTCTTGCAGGTCACTTGTAGTTCATAATTTTGTTTGATTTAAATTTTCCAGTGCCTGAAAACAAAAACCTTAAGAGTACTTACTTTACAGGGATTATTCAAATTAATGAATGTTTATGTATATAATATTGCATGTCTCACCTTGTCCCACTGTCTGTCCCGGTCCAGTGTGATGATAATCATAGAAGGGTTGACGAGGTATCCATCACTGTTGAATGAGAAGTCTTTGTGATCCCATGACACGTTCAACATGTGCCTGTGGAGAAAAAAAAAATCAGTAACATTTTGAGCATTTTTGGCCTGGAATGACATGAAATTTGATTTAGGTTAACCAAATAATAGAGACTTACACTTTCTGTATTCCCACTAATAAACCTATGATAATGTAATAATAACAACCTATGAAATGCTTTGCAGCCAGTGCAATTGTCCGACCCATGATATAGAAAATTTTTAAATCACCCTCTGGCCAATCAGATCTGAGAATTCAACAGACTTGAAATATTAGGGCATATACTGTAGAAGGTGCTTCAGAAATGGACACGCCACACTCTTTTTTCAAGGTTTATGATAAAAACCATAACGAGATAGCTTTAGCTCTTCAATACAGCAATAAGTCCATTAATTCCAGTAAAGGTGTTTCACTGTAAAATGGCATGTAGTAGTAGCTGTAGTAACAAGTATTAGTGTAAACAGGCCTGTGTTGGATACTATGGATTGTGTTTGTTATGCCACAATCCAAGCGAGATTGAGATGCCTAATTATCTTTTCCCATGAGACATGTGAGATACACACCATATTCTGCGGATGATTATATATGAATCGCTTCTGTTTTACTCTTTCAGAAACCACTAATATAGCCCAACTGATTAAGCCCACCAGGTAACCCTTCCAAAGAGATACGCTTTAAAAGCTTAGACCTATTAATAATCATATATATATATATATATATATATATAATACCCATCTTAGCTTACACCATTATGTTCCCACAAAAATGGAATGGGAAAGGGCTTTTCTGCAGTGTGCTCTGTCCCTGGTGTGGTTAAAACCTTCATAAATCAGTCTTTATAGCACACACAACAATGATGCTTTTGTTTTTTTTATACCAGTATTTTAGAAGTGAGCTTCAAAATGACCGAAAAATAAGAAAAACTCTCAACCAAATTATGGCACAAACAGAAAATCTTCCAAAAGACACGTCAGGAGAGAAAGGGCAATACTACACATCAAAGCAGAATTACCAAAGAACATTTTTGCTATTCGTTTTTCATTTTTGCTTCTTTTTCATCTTTTTGTTTCGATTTTTTTTTTTACATGAAAGCTTGAAATAAATCAAGGTCAAACGTTCATTACTGTGAAAACACAATTACATTTAGGATAGGATTTAAGGGATACTGGACAAGCTATGCAGACAGACAGACACGCACACACACACAGACGCACAGTGGCATCAGCCTGTTGGCTACACTATGTATGCTTATGTGTCATCTGTGTGAAAAGCCAGTGTAATCTCAATCTGCCGTAAAATTAATTACCAAGTGAATCGACGAAATCACAAGCTGACTATATACAGGCCTAATTAAAATCGATTCAGCCCATGGCCTGTTGAAGAGGTTGAATATAATGCGATTGTATTGTTTGTTCATGCTCCATTTCCAGTGGAAAGCACAGAATGAATGAATGAGTGAATGAATAAATGAATGAATGAATGAATGAATAAATAAATGAATGAATAAATAAATATCCCTCAGAATAGATCTTAAAAGAGATCCAGATCTTAATTCTTCAATTTTGGGTTGTCTGATGAAGCAGTTTTGCACAGGAAATTAATCAAGTGAAAACAGAGCTTGAAAAAAAGTCAAAGCTGTTGCATTCGCGTTGATTTTCAGGATTTCTATTTGTTTTTGAGTGCTACTTAAAATGACTTTCATAAATAGATATTTTAAAGTGATTACACAGACGCTACCGTTGTGACAGGAATGAATGTTGATTCTACATCACTGACAGTGTTGAATCGCAGTGGGAAAGTGGAACTGACTGGTACAGAGGAGTAAACCTACACGTGTTGTTAAATGTAGACTCATGTAGACTCGTGTCACTGCTGAGTGTGTTCAGTTTCCCTACAAACAATGACCTTGACTCATCCTAACCTCTACATTCTCTCCGTCTCTACCCTGAAGCTCAGCTCAGCTGATGTACACAGCGTTGCGGGTTTCATGGCAAGAGCTTACAATACTGTTCCATAGCTAAGGGATACCATAGCTGTGCAGGAAATAACCAGGATTTAATTAACAGAGCTTCATTACCATTTACTACTATTACCTGACGCATACAATTACTCATTCAGGAAGAAGAAGACTGCGCAGTTAATAATAAGAACTGCTCCGATTATACATCGTGAGTAATTAAACACTATCCCTTAGTAGTTAATAGTAGTAACTTAATGAAGTGTTAATGAAGACTATCCACTCATTCCTGCTTATTCCTGGCATAATGACATAACTATAGCATGGTATCATATAGAGATACTGCTTTATGATCAGGAACTACAGTACAACTTTTGGCTTCAAGAGAGTTTAAAGGAAAATTCAAGCATGTTCTTAGCTCTTCTGACTGCATTTACAGCATACAACATGGGCGCACAGTTGCAAATTTGTAACAGTTTGGGTGACTCAAAAGAAACGGGTGAACCAAAAGAAAAAGATACAAAGGTTAGAGTTCATACCCTAAGGTTAGCATTCGTACCTTTTCTTACAACCAATTCAACCACATTGACCTCTTTTGTTCAATGTTTCGACACATTTATGACGTAATCTAGTTCATAGTGTAGGTGTGATTACCACAAGCAAGGACTTTTGTTCGATTTCCTTGCAGTTAGAAAAGAACGGAAAGCTTTTGTGGTAGTGAATTTCAAACATTGCTTTTTGCGGCAGCCTGTCACGTTTGTCGTTTGTGCTAATTAACAATGCATTTCAAGTGCAATTACATAGAAATTAGATGTTCCAATTTTTAATAACAAACCAAATTGCAAAACACAGCAGCAGCAAAACCAGAAACACCTAGCAAATTTGGAAGCACAGTATTAAAACCTAAGACTCAGAGTATATCTGGAAACACAACATCAAACCTAAAAATACAACCTGAAACAAACAAACAAACAAACAAAAAAATATCACATGCTGCTTGCTGATTGGATGATATGACCATAAACAGGGAAAAGAGTTGGACTTTTTCGCTTGTTTTTTTTTTTTTTTTACTTAACCTAGTGAAAACAACAGAATATGGAGTTATGTATGTTATTATTGTGAGGAGGAATCCTTTTGTCTTTTTGGTAGCATTTGCAGCATTCACTTACTCTTATTAATACTATGCTCTTATTAATACTATGCAAAGTTCTAAAAATCCTCCAGATCTTGATTTTCTCTCAGACTGGCCAATTAGCAACCAGCATGTGATGTTCAATAAGGAGATACTCTTTCTGTATTGAATTATTATTGATGTGTTCTTGAACTGGCTGTTGGGTTTTAGCATATACTGTTGTGTTTTTGTTATTGCTGTGGTGTTTTGTTGTTGTTGTTTTTTTTTCATTTTTCGTAGCGTTTTAACTCTTGTTATTGCATTTTCAGATTCTCTTTCACATCTTTGGTTTGTTTATATGTTTTGCTCTTAAAAGCCACTATAGCCCCATGCTCAGCTTCTCCTTTTCCTCTTATCACTTCCTTTGCTCAGTCCCTTGCTCTGCTGACTCACCTGAAGAGAGTGTCGTTGCTTTCTGACTGCACTGGACTGGACTGGCAGTCAGCATGTCCTTCAGGAATAAAGCCTCTGTGCCTGCGGAAGCTCTGCACTGCTTTTACGATGATGGCTACTCCGTCCCTCACCCTGTTCCTTAGACTCATCTTCCACCGGTCAGTGATGATGCTGATTAGGCCAACAGGGAAGCTGTCAGGTGGTGGAAGGTTGGGGTTGCCCACTGCCAGGCTGGGGATGATCCAAATGTATCCAGGTCCAACCAGGCCCACCTCTCTGGCCATGCTGAAGAGGTACTGAGCTTCTTCAAATGAGCAGTAGACCAGCAGAACCTGAGCATCTATCTGCTGTAGTAAACGCCGCGCACGCAGGTCGTTCACGCTATCAGCTGACATGTCAAATGTCAACACGTTCTGTAGCTCCCACAAAAAGTAGGAGGTGTCTGTGAAGGAGCGGATGCAGTCCACGAAGGCCTCGTAACCAGGGTACTGGCTAGTCACTACTGCAAAACTGTCCCAGTTGTACTCCTCCATCACTTTGAACATGCCGTAGATCTGCTGCTCAATGGAAGCACCCAGCTGCAAGAAGTTGGAGCCATCGTCCTGAAAAAGATCATGAGTATCATGAGTAAAGGCCACATCAAATCATTTGGATAACCATTCATATTAAAATAATCATGGCAGAAAAAGTATTTGAAAATTTTCGTGTATATATGAGGGAGAATCAAAAACTTTAATGCAATTTTTAAATTACGCAATAACCCTGAGAGCAAAAGGTAAAGTGTGGATGGGGCTTCCATCTTCTCCAGCGAAGAAGAAATTCCCAAAAGTCAACCCTCCCCCAAGAAAATCATGCTAATGTTCTTTTGAGACATGAAGCGGCCGATTCTGGTACATTTCCAAACATATGGGCAAATAGTGAACAGTGCAAATTACTGTGCATTGCTGCGAAATAGACTTAAACCTGCAATTCGCAGCAAAAGAAGAGGAATGCTGTCCAAAACAATCCTGCTGCACCATGACAATGCATGTCCTCATACAGCATGTGTTCCAGGCTCGGGTTCCAATGTCTTCTACATCCTCATTACAGCCCGGATATGGTGCCGGGCGATCATCACATCTTCGGTCCACTGAAGGACGGGCTGCACGGTCGCAGATTCACCTCTGAGGATGAAGTAAAGGGAGCAGCCGAAAAACTTCTTCTCTGCGGGAATACAGAAGCTAGTTGAACGATGCAACAAATGCATCTTCTCGCAGGGGACTAAGAGGAAATGTGATATGTTCAGTTTCTCACAGTTACTTCTATTAAAACCTTTAATCGTATTTTGCCTTTACTTTTTGATTCTCCCTCGTATATATAACCATCTCACATATTCTCCTGAACTCTTTCAAGGTCCTGTTTGGTTTTAGCCGAATGAAAAGACACATCACTGTTTTCTCTTACTGTCCTGGTCCTGTTACATGTTTTACCTTTCAATAATACTAGAAATATGAAATAATCCAGAAATAATACAATAATATATTTTTCTAAAAAAATCCAATTTATTTCAAAAGCTGCTTGTAGAAAGCCGAATGTAGATATTTAACCCAGCCTTGTTTTCACTTCAGTTCCACATGACATGAGGTGATTTTCATTCACCTGTGATTACAGCTGAGCTTCTACCATGTCACCATTTTCACAATGCTTCAAAGCATTACACATAATGCTGTTTTCCTGTCATGGTCTGGTGTCCTTCAAAGAAAATGTTTGGAGCATTGTGAAAGTAGGCTAAGCCTGCTCATGTAACTGGAAATGAGAGATGTTCTGGTTTATTCCACCCGGTATGCAATGACCCCTTTCAATGCTCTAAAAATCACAAAGCTTTTCTCGCTGACTGATCTTTGGCCTAAATATGAGACTCTTTAAAGGCATATTAGACGAGTGAGTTAAAATAGCAATTGCATTGTATTTGTAAGTCATGCCCAGTTACACCTCAGTTATGTGAATCATTCTCATCATCATTCTCTGTGGTGTTTTAAAATACATTCCTTCATTTAAATTGGCAATACAAGATCTTAAACTGATTTTAAATTCAATGTTTTAATTGTACAGGAAGATAGGGTTATGGCATTACTGCAATATTTTCATAATTATTGCTTGGAAACAACAATATTATTGCGTTATTGCTTTGGTAATATTTATATTGGTTGGCAGAGTGGTGCAGTGGTTAGCACTGTCACCTCATAGCAAGAAGGTTCCGGGTTTGAACCTGTTGGCGAACTGGGGCATTTCTGTGTGGAGTTTGCATGTTCTCAGCGTGCTTGTGCGAGATTCTTCTGGTGCGGAGAACAGTTCTTGCCACAGCCCAAAGACATGCAAATTAGATCAACTGACTACTAAATTGTCCGTAAGTGTGAATGTTAGCGTGAATGGTTGTTTGTCTCTGTGTTAATCCTGTGATAGATTGGTGAACTCTTGCCTGAAGTCAGCCGGTTTTGGCTCCACTTTCCCCGCGTCCCTGATGGATGAGCGTTCTAGATAAAGGGTGGATGGATGTTCACCTTTAAGACAATGATTTCTGAAACTCAGCCTCTACATTTTGACAGCATTATAATGTGATACAGAGCTTTTCTAGTTTTATAAAATTTCAATCTAAATATTTTTAATAGGATGTCAGACCTCTGTTTCCTGTATTATTCATAGGCTTCCCGTGAAAAACGGCTATCCTGAAGACATGAACTTGAAGTCTGAGTGAAGATCCAACGAAGTGAAAATTCGACTGGAATAGGTCAACGCTCAGAAATAATATATTATGCAAAGAGAAATTGCTCTCTTTAGATCATCAGAAACGTTACAGTCCGCTGCAGTTTGGCTACAGCGAATACTGAGGAGAATCTATTAAGTTCTTGACATATGGAAATGCCAAAGAACGTGAAGCAGAGCAATAAGAGAAAATCGTGCAAACAAAGTCAAAGGGGCAATTCAGAAAATCATAAACCAAACTGGACAACAAAAAAAAAAACAACAACCCCAAAAAAACAAATCATAAACTAAGTATGAAATTTATACAATCCTGTATACATACATTCACAAGAGACAAAGTGTGGATTGTTTGCGTTATTAGGCAACGTCCTTGACTTATACTTCTCTGCATTTACACTGCCCTATCTTCCATGTTGACATCCCCAGTGCCTGCTTCTCAAAAATTATTACTATCATTGATTTATTCCCTGTCAGGGCAGCCAGTGGCATGAGTAATGCATCAATCCCTGATTGCCTGGCAGTAGAGAATGTGCTTTGATTTCATTCTCATTTCAGCGCTACAGATACTTGCTCCGATTAGATCCGCTAGACACAACACAGTCCTAATGTTTTAATGTTCTAATATTCGAATGTTTTCTCACTAAACTGGATTGCGATCTAAAAACATATTTCGAAGAATACTGTCTGAAGCTTCATATGTTGCATTCTCTTAAGAGACAACAGATGACTTTTCTTCCTTTCCCTTCAGCTAAGCATGAGATTAAACCTGGCAATGATGGCATATTGTAATTGCCCTAATCTGCATAGTAATTGAGCAAAATATCCCCAGGATAAAATAGGTTTCTAGGCTAATTTTGCTCTGCTTCTGTTTACCGGGCCAGGCCTGCGCTAATCACAGGATGGTTTAAGAGATGGCAATGTTGGCAGACTAGAATGGCCTACTCCCTGCCATCTAATCAGTCATTACCTGTGATGGTTTTAGAGCAAACCAAAGCAGACAGTGTGAACACTGAGACTGAAACCCAGACACTGAAAACCTAACTTTAAAACGTTCTTCAAACTACAAAAAGTAAATAAGACTGTAATAAAATGTAATTAAATGAATGATGTTGATTATCTGCTGCTGACTGAAGCAACACCTTAAGCCTCCTTAATCAGGTAGATCTAGTGGTATTTTTTTTTAACTAATTAAAGTACTTGATAAATCTCATGCACTGTAATTTGATCATTTATTATGAATTTGATTTTTGCCATTAACAGTATATTATATTTTTTAAGTGTATATATTTTTTTTTATATTGATAGAATTCTTTTGTCAACAATCTGAATTAAATTTAATTATTAATTTTAAAAAATCAGTGTTCTTTATAATGTGGGTTTTACCAAAGATTTTAGAGCAGAGCAAGATGGATTACTGACGTCATAAGCAGAAGTATCACCGTGGACGCCATTTTGGTAAGCCCACCGTAACATTCCTTATCTGTTTCGGGAAACGGCTAGCGCCACCTTTTGGGAAACATACGCTAAACTGTCTAAAGTTATTCAAGCACTCATGAGGAGGTTAATTGTTGTCAGTACTATCTGAGATAACAAATCGATATCTGTAATCTCCAATTATTGAGGAAAAAATCAAACAATACGCTCAAATAATCTATTGATGTCGTCTTAACACAGGATGTCATAATTTATCATAATACAAACAAGGCTAATCCATCAAAACAAGAAACAACGAGACGATTTCAGAAAAATGCCGCATGTTTCCCACGGTATCCGGCCTCTGTGATGAAAGGACGGCTTACTAAAATGGCGCCCATAGTGTCGAACTTCCGTACTTCCTGATTATCAACGTATTTTCTGGCCAGTAAACTATCTTAGCTCTTTAGAATCTTTGGTTTTACTGCAAGTCTTCAAAATTAGCAGCTAAGTTAGCTAGCAACTTAGCTATCTCTTAACAGTGTTCACATCCATGGGACAGTGAATTATTAATTGCAAAATAAATCCTGAAACGGTTATGCAGGACCCTGACAAGAAGCAGAGTGGTCTTGAGTCGCCCTGAGGGGGTTTATTTTGTAATAACGACTGTCTGGCTATGCATTATCCTGTTTTTACTCAGCTCCTTTCTAAAGAAATCAACAATTTGACCCAAAATATTGATTTAAAAGTATTATATTGATTTAAAAATTTATTTATTTATTTTTTTTAAAAAGGAAAATAAATGTTTCTATTAGTTAGCTAAATCTTTTTTAAAGCATTATGATATGATTATTTTTCTTTGTTGAAAATATATTGCTCTATGCTCCATGTCCTGCCATTTAAAATCAGAAGACTTGTACCGTGGAACCTCTGGTCACGAACGCCTCTGAAGATGAACAAATCGGTTCCCGACCACAAAATCCGCCAAAATTTTGCATCTGGTCACAACCACATAATTGCATATTGCATATTTCCTACCTAACAAAGATGTGCATGTACCTTTAATCTGTCAGACGTGCGTTCATTGGCTGTACAGTAACCTCCTCCCGCCCATCTTCCTCCTCACTTCCTTGATGCCAGAAGTCGACTCATGCAAGGTTAGTTCTCTTGGTTGTTTACAGTAAGTTTTTGTATAACTAAGGATTGTTCAAACTTGCATTTTTTTCTGTGCTTAAAACTCATTAAAAAATGTTCACAGCATTTTTTCGTTGTGTTTCTATGCAGTTTTACTCTATAAGCTTCATTATGGGTCCCAAGAAAGTGGAAATGGTAGTGAGAGTAAGAAGCCTAAGTGTATAACA
>JAQMCW010000008.1:9096681-9106698 GCA_030068335.1 Chrysichthys cranchii | reverse complement strand
ATCATTTTCACCAATTAATAAATGACCAAGTGAATTTTTGTCTCATTTATTTAACTGGGTTCTCTTTATCTACTTTGAGGACTTGTGTGAAAATATGGTGATGTTTCAGGTCATATTTAAGCAGAAATGTAGACAATTCTAAAGGGTTCACAAATTTTCAAGCACCACTGCATATCTCAATGTGTTTAGATAAATAGTTGAAAAGGGAAGCTTAAGCCATTTTTCTCTTAGTCTAAGGCAAGCCCAAATACTCCAGTGTTGTGTATTGCATTTACTGCTCTACTGCTCATTGTTCGTCAGCAAATGCTTAACTTGGGTCAGGGTCACTGTGGTCTCAATGATTCGCTTTTTTCATATTTTGAGAAATAGAACCAACTAAGTTCATCAGAAAGTAGTGTGAGAAAGTACAAAAAGAAATAAATGTGGAAGCAAGATACATTGGTCAAACTTTTCACAAGAGAGGGTGTGATTGGTCAAGGGTGTCTGCAGGAGCGGGTGGGAATTGGGAATTCCTCCAGGAGCAGGTAGTAATGAGATTAAGATGAAGTGTTGCACACACCTCTAGTTTACTGTATCATTATTTAAAACAATCATCTTAAAAGCTCTCTGTCTAGTTCATACTAAGAGTATAATCCACACGAATCATCCTGAATACTGTTTAATACAATTAACTGTTCATTACAAGTGCTACAGATTTCACCATACCGGACCGAAGCGCCATAGTGAAAATGCTATTTCCATAGGTTATTCTAGCCTCTGTTTAGGAGGCTTCAGTTCCCATATTACTCATCTCTGCCTCTCGACACTATTCAGTTAATCTTTCTTTAACCCAAGCTAAATGCATTTATTTTGTAATCTCTTTTTCTAAGCATGAAACCTGGAAAAAGAAAATGGCACAGCAGTGAAGAATCCATAAACTGTCCCCAAACTTCAAACCATATCTGGCACTCATTTAGTTTATTTTTGTTTTCGCTGAACTCTTCATGGCACACTGTGAGCCAGAAGAAATTTGGTATAAAAAAAAAAAAAAACCAAAACAAAACGAAACAAAACAAAAAAAAAGTGCAAACTACACCCGAGAATTTCCATGAATATATTATGCTAGTCAGCAAACGTCTAGCTAGATCTTGTCTCATTTTTCACAGGTAATGCTGCGGTCTTTTCTAACATCACCCACAACATGCAGGCTGTCATCCAGTTCACGTTTCAACTCATGCGAGCTAACACATCGTTATTTATTCGACTATTTGCATTGATTCAAATTTTAGCCAGAGGAGAAAATAATCAGGTGACCAAATCAAGAGGCAATAGTCTGGGAGAGTGCAGAAATACAGCACATTTTTGTGCATACTGATTTGAGTTCACTCTAGAATAGTTTTACTCATTGCAATCCTGTTACTTGCCTTCCAGACAGATTTACAAGTAATGAGCTCAATACGAAGGTCAGCGTGCAATTAAGTTATATGGTGATGTTAAATAAACAGACTTCCAAATTTCTATTCCTTAAAAAAGAGGGGAAATATCAGCTTTTGTGTGATGAAGAGCCCACAAATGCAGAGCGATTGAGAGAGAGAGAGAGAGAGAGAGAGAGAGAGTGAGGACATGGTGAGAGGTAGTCTCTCACAACCTCCATGAACAGATTTTAAAACCCCATTGACTCCTTTTGCTTTGCAGTGGAGTTCCAGTGATATTTGTTATACCGTATTTGGAGAAATTACCCTTGTGGGGTTTTTCTTTAGGGAACAATAATTGGTTTCTATCCTATCGTAGCCTCTAACATTTTTTCCTGTAGAAAAGAGAGACAATCTTCCCTATACAAGCATGCACTGACAGACATACACATGAACCCTTTTACATTCCACAGCAGAAGTATTTCTATTATCTCTTCATTTTCACAAAGAAACTTCGTACTGACAGCTGAGTCTCCCAAAGGGTTAACCTACAGTTTCATCCCAGTCTGTTACTCACTCAAACCCACTGGCTTTGTTTGTTGTCGTCCTTTTTTTCCCCACCATATGGATAATGAGGTTGCTTAAAATGCACCATAAGTCTAAAGAGTGTCTTTACTTCCTGGAAGATATTCGGTGCAATTACACTTTTTCACCAAAATCAGGGATCATGCTTGATTCAGAGTCAAATTTTACACATTTTCAAAATCAAGACTGCAAACGAAATGGGAGTTCGATGCTTCACCTGGGCTTTATAGACTTTTATACGGAAAGAGATTTGGGGCCATCATGGCTGTCAGTAAGTGATCTATTAGAGTCTTAAGCCTTACCGTTAGATGAACACGTGCCTGATCTATATACTAAGGAACCTTTTGATCTGTGCAAAAATGTTGGAAGAAAATGTCTTAGAATTTAGTTAAATAAATGCATCATATACGTATAAGTCATGTAGCTGTAGGCCTTCAACTTTAGACCATTTAACTTGTGCATTTTTTATATTTTTATTGCTCATTGTTGCTGTGTAAAAAAATAGTAGTAGTAGTAGTAGTAGTAGTAGTAGTAGTATTACCCTATTAAAAGACAGTAGATGGAAACTGAATGTAGCCTTAACCCTCCCTTTTGCCATAAAGTAAAAGGTTACAGACATGTGAATGACCAAAAAACATCGAAACTAAAGCAAAGCATTTAACGTGCATGTACATGTTGTCATACACAAACATGGACCATCAAATGTAGATGTATAATTTTGATTATAGCAGTTAACAGAAGAGGTCACATCCTAAAATCAAGATTTATAAATCCTTCATAAAGTGATAAGCACATAAACCAAAGCTATAATATGACTGATATCTCCAGGGCCAGTAATTTAAGAGTTACATAAATGTAAGTCTAATTTTACAGTGTAGGGGCAAAAAGCGGGTTGTGTGTGTGTGAGAGAGTGTGTGTGTGTGTGTGTGTGTGTGTGTGTGTGTGTGTGTGTGTGTGTGTGTGTAGCAGAGGATCAGCATAAGACCCTGGTTAAGCTCTAGTTGTGGCACCCAGTACAGAATCCTTCCTCATCCAAATGACATAAAGCTTCACCATTTGTTGCACACACACACAAATACACACACTTGGTCTCTTGGCAATCTGTATATTAACATAATATTTTGCTCTTTAATCTAGCTCATAGATGTCCTTGGCAGATTATTGTGGGGGTTTTCTTCTGTACGTGGAATAAGCAACTGAGCTGCATCTTAAACAATATACAGCAGTGTGGGAGCAAGGACAGTGTGATTGAACAAACTGATTGACATTCAGGGAATGATGCAGGGTTGCAGTTTACCGTTTCAAAACAAATTCTCGCAGCTGTACTATGAAGCTAGGTGGTACACAGGCATTAATGGAGCTTCCCATTAGCTAGATATTCACATCAACCCAGATTTCCATGGCTTATAAAGAACAGTGAAGAAGAAATTCCTGCAGATCTTCATTTGCTCTTCATTTGATTTTGGCAAAGATATGGAATAAAAACTCTTTCAATAAAGGTTTTAAAACGCAACTACACCGCGTGAAACAATACCTTAATCAAATCGCACTATGGCCCTGTTCACACCTGGCATCACCATGCCTCCTGGTGATCAGGTTACAAGTGGATAACTCTGCACATCAGTTCACACCTGGCATTCGAACGTGTCTCCACATGCGTCTTGAGTGACCACTTGTGATCAGATCTCACTCCCCACTCTATAGGCATATAAATGGGTTTGTCATTTCCCCTGTTGTTTTTACCCAGTATAAGGTGATGAGCAATGCATGTCCTGGGCATATCCTAGTCAGCTGGAAATTAAACTAAGGCGAAATCACACTTTCATTAGAAATCTTTAATGTTTAACTTTTGTCACACTTTAATATGACACATTTGGTATGTCGATGAGTGTGTACTTCTGACTACGGCATCAGTTGAGTAGGCAGTCCTTTACTGTGACCCAGGACACTATCACGTGCACACTGCTAAAACAATGTGGCCATATGTGCCCCAAACCACCACCACTCGGGTCTCGGTGCATCTTTGGGATGTATTTGACCTCGGGCACACCTGTACTTAGCGCTGTCCACTTCTGACCTGATCTCCCAGGACATATGTTAATACCAGGTGTGAACAGGACCTCTGAGTATAAAGGTCTTAACAAAGCTGTTCTTGTGTAGTTTTATCCAAATTTCCAGTCTCTTGCCTTTTTGTGCTTTTGTTGGGTCCATCTGGTTGCATTTTGGTCATGATGCACAACTTTATTATACAAATGTATTGTACAGTAATGGATATAGAGCTGGATTTGTAAATGTCTTTAATTATAACACGTTTATTGCCTGGCCCAACAATTTCCCTATTCATTCACCAAACAGGTCTGAGTTTTCCATGCTGTTTTCCATCCAGTACAGCTAAACTTCCCGAAATGATTGCTTCAGGTAATCACACAGAGGTTACTTTGAAATGGAAAGAGATATTGGTGAAGAATGCTGGTGTATTCCTTTACTCATGTCGATGTGTCATTACAAAGCTAAAACCAAAACTCTAAAACTTTGGTGTGAAAAGTGCACATGGAGCGACAATTTAAAAACTAGAGCTACCATAGGACTTATGCATCGACTGTGTAAAAAATGGAAATCACGTGGTCTGTGAAACGTGACGCTGCTGCAGGTTTAGTGCCCCTGCTGGCTGGCTGCAGTAGCCCCGCCCATTCCTATGGGCTTTACTGACAAAACAGGTCACTTTTCTCGTCTAAACTTTATTTCCATCTCCAGGGTCTAATTTGAATAATTTTAGCAAATTTGTCAGATGTGCAGGTTTATAGCGATGTGCTCATTCTAATATACTTTTTCAACAGCAACCCCTTACATAGAGACTTTTCATACATTCCACACAGACAGATTTTAAACATGTGTACAGTTGTTGATGTAGTGATGTTTTCTGTGAGGAGATTTAGTGCATTTAGCTTTTATGGAAGGAGTCACCAAAGTCTATGCTTTGTAGAAGGCTTTAAGTTTTCAAACAGGAGGAAATCTTCAGGACGGAAGGCCATAAGGTTTGTCGATAACATGACATTTATTGTTTTTTTGGTCAAAAATGAGGAACTCAAGTGATATTTTGTAGATATTTCACAGCATTAAATGTAACTATAACCTGTTCTTTAATAAATAAAAATTGCAAGTGCTGGCAAGCTGCTTCAGATGGTAACTGTTCATTTCATAGAACAGCACACCGCGCTGTGTTTTATTTCTGTTGGCTATTTTTCCATCGCATATCACTTGTCCTATTCCGAGCGATCCTCCTAGATCCTAATATTCCCTACTTTTAAGCACTTTTAATAACAAAAGAAGGGAATTTGTTCAGTTCAGTCCTCTCTTTCTTTTCATTCTTTTTTTGTTTTTTTTCGGTCAACAGCCTGTCAGAGTTTTTCTCGTTTTCCTCAACGGACAGAGCGGCAGACGTTGTGCACGTCGCTTGCCTGCCTGAATACAAATGGAAGCATGTGGGCCATTCCGGTCTCCGCATACACGCAAAAGGCGTGAGCTTGAGAATTAGTGCGTGAAAGGAGAGGGTTTGTTGGAGCTCCTGCTTATGACGCACTCGCACATCAGACTGGAGAGACTCGGATTTTCTCGCCTCTGTGGAAAGTTGCTATTTTCCCCCGTTTCACACCGGCTGATGATCAGTCAAAGAAAGAGAGAAAAAGATCCATGACGGCTGTGGAGCTGCTCACGTGAGAGCAGGTTCACTCTCATGACCTTGATCCAATCTTTATAGGAAGTGGCTGTTCAGCTCTGTGTGTGTATGTGTGTGTGTGTGTGTGTGTGTGTGTGTGTAGTCTAAGGGCTGTCTCCCAATCCTCATCTCATCTCTCATTAAACACATGTTTATTAGCCCCTACAGGCTAATGAAGTGTTCTCTTTCCCTCCTTTTGTCATCTATATGAATGCCTTTACTATATCGAACACTTCCTTATATAGGTGTCATATTTATATTAACCGATTGTATATGTAAAGCGCGCCGAGCTGGGACAGTGGCTCTAAATTGTTTAAGCTTTCATTAGGACGATGGGCTCTTAGTGGCAGCTCGCTGACAAAGCATCAGCTAAAGCTGTGATGCAGAGCTGGAGGTCATTTTGTGGGGGAAACAAGGAGACGGCTCTGAGATGAGCTGGAGCCGAGAAATATGTATCAGTCATTCATCTGGGAGTCAAACACCGGCGTGACAGCTTTTACAAGCAAGACTTGGAGCTGGTCTCTGAGTGGCCAGTAAAGTCGGGCGTATCTTTAATTGGCTGTATGTTACCCAGTTTGTAATGGACGCAGCAATGGAATTTTTGTGCAGACGTATTGATGTGTGGCTTCATCACCAGCTTAACTGCGTTTACTTCCACAGCTAGAACTGTAACTCTACCACAATGTGCTTTGGGCCATTTTGAATCAATACTGTTCCCCATTTTGTGTGTGTGTGTGTGTGTGTGTGTGTGTGTGTGTGTGTGTGTGTGTGTGTGTGTGTGTGTGTGTGTGTGTGTGCACGTACTATATAATCCACTATTGCCTCAATCTACCTTGAGGTTCTGATTCGTGCACACGTCTCTTATCCCTATTGTCTTCCAACCCATCAAGCTGTCCCTCTTCCCCTTCTCTTCTTCACCATTTCTCTTTATTCCTCTATATTAGTTAGATCTGTGTGTACTTCAGAATCCATCTCACTATTTTATCAGAAGAATATTTGTAAATGAGGAGTGTTAATCTTAGTGTTCGTACATGACGGAAAGAGCAATGCAGAACGTTGCGATATAAATAAGATTAGTATAAGTAACATGAATCACCAACCATCTTTTCCTAAGTGCTTATCCAGGAATTGTTCTTACCCAAATTCTTACTGGAACCATACACTGCAGACCTACTCCTTATTAGTGAAGGACTGAAACTTGAGATAGTCAATACATTGGTCATGTTTTACGTTCATCTCAAGTGTACATTGATGTAGTTTATGTAGTTTGTTGGTTACCAGTTGCAAGAAATAAATGTTCATTAAAGAGAATTACAAACTCTTTTCTGCGTGATTGTTTTGGGCTTGGGGTAATCCTGAAAGAACACAGACTTGTGTAGTGTATACATGTAGTTTCATTTAGATTTATTATATAATATTATATAATATTATGCAACCATTTTGTGTTCATTTGGGTGTGTGTTGCTCCAGATAAGGGCATCTGCCAAATGCCTTAAATGACCATTATTTTATTTAAAGATTTATGGCCAATCCATAAGATCGTACAGCTTAAGCTCCTTGCAAGGGCAATTAGTGCTCAAATATCCTGGCGCTTTCAAGAATTCACAATACTGTACTATAAATTATCATAAGGGATCACTGGCTACAAAACAGTTCCACATGATCCACCATCCTGCTTTACGGTGGCTGTGGGTTTTTTCTCTCGTAAGTCGTCCACGGTTTTTTAAGTAGTTTTATCCCAAACCTGCTGTTTGGATTCTTGCCCAAAATGTTTGCTTTGGCCTCGTCTGACCTCACAGCTCCACTGATGCATTTTGCAGGTTGCTCTCAGGGATTCTTCTGTGCAACCCTTCCATGCAGCTTGTTATTATGCAGCAACCCCTCCAAACAGCTCGCTATCATTTAGGATTTAAAATCTAACAGCCTCAACTTTGTATATGGTGCAGCCCTGAAGCTGTGACACCTTTTTTGTTTGTTTGTTTTACCCCCTTCACCATCTTCCTCACTGTGCACTGGGGCAGTATACTCATGCATCTAATTCCTGGCACATTTTTAACTCTTCCAGACATTTGAAATACTTTTATAGGCTCTTAAAGCTATAAAACTGTGAGATACTCCACAAAGGAAACCGTGTGTGTTTCTGGTTCCCCGTGCTGAAATAATGGGCGTCCTATCAATGCCATATACACACTGCTCTAACACTACAAGGCACACAATGCTCAAATGTTCATGCTGAAACTGGTTACACAATGAGTGTCATTTTTGTTTAATCAATTTCACTGAATTCATGTTTGGTTGGAGTGAACATAATTGATTTATGTATTTATTCATTCATTCATTCATTTGTAGCCCAGTTTTCTCCCTAGTTTAGCTATGGCCAATTCCCCACCAGTTAGGTCTCCACTATCATACACACAGCAGAGAATAAACTGAGAGTCTTTAGGCTGTCATATGTGAGACGCATAAAGCCAGCCAACTACATCGTTTTGAATTGGTGCACATACTGCATCACACAGCAGCATAACATAATTGGATGAAAGTGCTACCTGCCCGTGTGCACGAGCTCACAGACACCCATGGTTAGGCGTGATAGGAAAGAGAGAGTATAGTGTCCTTCCTACTATCCCTCTTGGACTCTTGGCCATGGATGGCTGTGGCATGGAAAGATTCAAACTCTGGATTTCCAGCCGGTAGGGTGAGCACTTTCCTGTTGTGCCAGTGCATGTCAATTTGGGCAAAACTTTATTAACAACCTGAAAAATGCATGACTTGCAGTTAAACAATCTTAATATCATAAAAATATTACAAACATGCCTCCACCATCAAGAAGTCTAGTTCTGTGTCGGTTTGTATGCAAGAAATACCCTTAAAATATACTTTAAACAGGAAGGAAGCGACTGAAGTTGTTGAATATTAATTCCATGTAAATCCTACAAACATTAAACTACTCGTCCCATACAGGCACACAGACAGACGGATGGATGGATGGATGGCCAAACTGGTAGATGGCCAAAAAAGGGGCTTGAGTTGCTGAATATGAACACGCAAGTACCATTTCTGTATAACAATCAGGAAGGAAACTATTGAAGAGAACCTACTTCTAATATTTGACCTTGCTTTGACCTTGATGATCTTTAGATAGCTTTTCCAAAATTTAATTAGGTCGTCTGCTGGTTACAGTTACTGCATAATTCAATATAAAACCCACACACATCCAACCACTCGTTTTTGAGCTACCTTGATAATGATAATCTCAGCCAGATGCAGAGTCATGATGCTCCACACAGGAACCCAACAGTGTCCTGACATTTTTTATAGCAAGCTTATGGTATAAATTAATTTCTTTGGTTTTCATATTGGCAGGTGAACACTGGAATCACAAGAAAGTCTGTTTCCAAGAACACTCAGCAGCATACAAACATTGCTGTCATAGACTGCACTTCCCAACGTCATGAACTTTGTCAAGTTCACAATCACCGGCTTTCTAATCACACCCCTGAACACAATAATTACCCCACAGTATTTAAGGACTCCATTTCCACATACACTTTGTGAATGCTCAGTGTGTACCTCCCAAAATTGTGTGTGTGTGTGTGTGTGTGTGTGTGTGTGTGTGTGTGTGTGTGTGTGTAATGCTATTGTTTTTTGTGGGTTTTTCTTTTTTAACCTTTTGCTGGTTTTTGCTCAGTGCTCCTTGAACCTTGTTTTGTGTTTGATTTCTAGCCTCTAATGGCATTCGCATCAGCCTTTGTCTCCATCTCCTGATAGATTACTTCATCGGAATCATGGTTGCAGTAGGAGAAAATGACTAGCAAAATGCTGTGGCTGCACAAGGCTGACTGGAAGGAGAACACCAATAGCACTTGGCTGCATTAGACAGTAAGTTGAACAATGGTCTTGCATGTGATCTCCACAACCTCTGCTCCACCACTGTGGAAGGTTCACTTCACCACCAACCACACTGAAGTCCTTGGTAGCCAGCCAAGCTTGGTCGCTAGGTTGATATTGTGGATTACTAAGAGTGAGGAAGTGATCTTGTAAAATGTCCACCAAGCTTTTGCTGCCATCACTGGCTTGATGAATGGTAGAGCTGAGATTCAATAGTGTTTGTTCTGCTATAATCCATAGCTCATCTGTCTGATTGGGCTGTAGCCATCTGATTACTTTTTGAAGTTGGATGTCGAGGAAATATTTTAATATTAATTTTAACAGGGGCATGTTTACCATGGTGTAGCATCTCCTCTTCTTATCAAAACAGTTTGAAGACGTCTGGGCATCGAGGTTATGAGTTTCTGGAGTTTTGGTGTTGGAATTTGGTCCCATTCT
>JAQMCW010000008.1:9066055-9082370 GCA_030068335.1 Chrysichthys cranchii | reverse complement strand
TGGTGTTTGTGAATTTGTGTGTGTGTGTGTGTGTGTGTGTGTTTGAGAGAGAGAGAGAGAGAGAGAGAGAGAGAGAGAGAGAGAGCCCATGGGACAGGAAAGAGTGCTGTATAATTCTTGCCACTGTGGGCCAGTCAAACTGTCAGTAAGAGAAGATACTTTTAACTCAGCAAAGGTGTGTGTGTGTGTGTGTGTGTGTGCGCACATATGTGGTGTTTGTATGTGGTGTGTAAAAAGAACAACTAAAGGTCACATGATTTTATGCCAATTTTATCACATACATATTTAATTCTTTTGTATTTTTTTTTTTTTTTTTTTTTTTTTTTACATTTTATCCTTTCTTTTACTCATCTAGCTTAGCCAGTCCTGTGGAAAAGGGTTCACATTTTCTCATATGAAAACATACAGATACATAGAATGTATAGAAACTCAGTAAAGCAACCAGATAAAACCACACACACTCACGTGCCACTTTGTTAGGAACACCATAGTAATACGGGACAGGACCTCGAGGTGTTGGAAACATTTCTTTGAGATTCTGATCCATGTTGAGATGAGTGCACATGTTGTGACCGTCAGCTGCAAATTCATTCTGCCAGTCTCCCATTCTACCTCCAAACGTCTCAGTTGGGTTCAGATCAGGTGACTGGGGAGGCCATTACTGAACTTAGTTATTGTCATGAAACCAGTTTGAGATGTTGCCTTGTAACATTTTCATGCTGGAAGTAGCCATTAGAAGATGGGTAAACTAGCCATGAAGGGATATACATACAGTAATAACAGCCATAACACTTAGATACACTGTCAAATTCAAGCAATGCTTGTCTGGAATTAAGCAGCCCAGTGTGTGCCAGGCAAACATTCCCCACACCATTCTACCACCTCCACCAGCCTGAACTGTTTCCACAAGGTTGAGTCTGGGGATTCATGCTATCGATGCCCAAAACCATACAAATTTTTGTGCATGAGAATCACAGAGCAGCAGTTTCTGAAATACTCACAACAGCCTGGTGGTCAGTGAGTGTATACTTACTGTATATACCGGTACTAACATATACATTACATATACAAAGGTTCTGCATCAGGTTCAACCACCTGTCTTTTACTGACCTACCTACTGCATACTCGCATGACTGTCTTCCGGTCTGTGTTTTTCATCCATCTTTACAAGGAACCAATGCAGTCTTCTCATTACTGACTTCCTTAAACGATGTGAGAGGAAACCACAAAGGCAGTGCACATGCTTTTTCTCGAAACCATCTACAGACAGGAACTTTTTTTTTTTTTTTTTACAGTCAAGCACCTTCAAGGACGAGGTTTTTTTGTTTTTTTTTTTTGAAAACAGGAAGCAACACGTGCTGTTTAAGCAACATGACCCACCACTAGAGTGACAAGTGTCTGCCACCATTTCAAATGTCAACCACTGGTACCCGCGTTCCAAAATTACCTGAGACAGAACAAGAAGCTGGACACATTGGCAGTTTTAGAAATTCTTAATTTATTCATATCTTAAATTAAAAACATTTGAATTCCATTTGATTACTCCAAAGGCACAATCATCCTCATAGTTTAGAAGATTAATAAAACACTGTCACTCTTTTTTTAATCTTCTTTTTTTTTTCCTTTTTTCTTTTTAAATAAGAAACTGAAATGACCTTAAAAGGGAAATTCTTGCAGTTTATGAAAATGGCTATTGTACTGAAAGGCTCTTCAGAGCAGCTTGTGATATGTCTTTTTGTCTTTGTATCAGAAGATCGTGAGGGAAAGAAAAGTACATGCTGGTTTGTGTTTATCAGGAGAAGTAAACACGAGTGCAGCCAATGTTGATTCGGTATCTCGCAAAATATACAGTCTGATAAATAATGGAGCTGAACATGGAGTTGAAGAAAACAGAGCTCTGAGATGATGCATTGTAAGATCCCACAAAGAAAGAGGGACAGATTCGAATTATCGTCAAGCGCTTTTCATCACGCCACGAGGACAGAATCAAAAAAGTGTTGCTGAGAGTTAGCAGGAGACATTACGGGGAAAAGAGCAATGCTTTTCTTACACAACACTGCACTTCTCCCTTTATCACTGCCTGCCCACTTTGCATTGAGTAGATAGTTATCGCACCCTTTCTCTGAGTAAAACAGTGTGTAGGCAGTTTTGTTTAAAAAAAAACAACAACTAATAAATAAAAAGGGACAGGGGATCAGAAAGCAGAGTGGTTTGAATACACATACTGATATACCATTAAATGTGCACAAAACAGTGCAAATCACCAGTCTAACACAGAGAAGGGCTCCACTTTGTGACTCTAGTTAGACGACACAGATACTATCGATCCTATACCAAGTCTGGAATGGCACACCAAAACCAAACAACAGAAAAGTGCCAAAAAAACAGATGAGTGTCAAAAAAAAAAAGGGAAAGAAAACATAAGGCAGGATTCAGAGAAAGGGACTGAAGAGAATGGGAATGAATGGGAACTCTCTTTAGGTTTTAAACTGAATCGTAGCTTGGCATGTCAACGCACGGTAGTGTACAAGAAAGGCAACAAGAATGATTAAAAAAAGAGACACAGAGAGAGAGAGAGAGAGGGAGAGAATGGATGCATGAAAATATCCACCAACAAAAACAACTATTATCATTTCTTAGGAGGAACATACACACATAAGCACACATGCGCGCGCACACACACACAGGCACCCGCACACAAAAGTACCACGTTCACTTAAATCAGCACAGCAGGAAGGCCCCGGTCCACCCACAAACACACAGACAACACACAGCGGGGCTGCCGCAGGAAATGCACAGCACACAGCACACACACACACACACGTTTACAGTCATTCTGCTGGCACCTACGTGCGCCCGTTTTTACCCTCATGGGCTGCA
Organism: Chrysichthys cranchii; assembly: GCA_030068335.1. Classification (NCBI taxonomy): domain Eukaryota; kingdom Metazoa; phylum Chordata; class Actinopteri; order Siluriformes; family Claroteidae; genus Chrysichthys; species Chrysichthys cranchii. The sequence goes on along the minus strand of JAQMCW010000008.1, from coordinate 9,079,490 downwards.
AGAGTTTGATAGTCGGAAGTTCACGTGGCTTGGTGGTGCCGGTCTGTCCACAAACTCATTTCCAGTGTCACATGGTTCATGCTTTAGCTGGTTTCTTTGACGCAGCTCTGAGGGGAAGATGCAGAACCGGCATGGAGGCGCAAAGAAATAAAAATCAGCCCCAACTGACTGACGCGCACCTTTTCAGTGTGCTCGTTACTGTCAGTCCGGATTCGAATGTATCTCTCGATCATGCCCCTGTAATGTCGAAATCGTGCCAGCGATTGTGTCTTGCTCTAGGAGGAACACTCGGTCGCATGTCTACACGTCTGTAGTGTACGTGGGATTACACGGAGAATCGTTTCAGCAGAAACATTGTAAAACCCACCTATACTGAAGCTCTAAGGGTAGTACATGGGGCAGTTGATAAATGTTTATGCAACTTCATGGATTTTTTTCTTCTACCCTGAGACTTCCGTTATAAGCGAGTCGCATGTGACCAGGTTCTCTCTTCTTTTCTTAGTACAAGAAAATCTGCCAAGGACTGTGGGAATCACACATAAGCTACAGATTTAGCCGATAGAAATTGGTTAAAAAAACAGTAAGCATTTCCTTAAAGGTGTGTGTGTGTGTGTGTGTGTGTGTGTGTGTGTGTGTGTGTGTGTGTGTGTGTGTGTGTGTGTGTAAGTACATGTGAATAGAGTTATGTGAACTGCAGCACATTTTCACTATGTGTACATAACAAATGTGTGTGTGTGTGTGTGTGTGTGTGTGATGGAATGTGTCTTCTCAGTTCTCTGTGTTGCTGAAGAGCACTCTCTGGTCGGTTCGAGCGAGTTTAGCAGGCGGCTCGAGAGACTCGTCGCCAAGAACGGCTCCATCGGCGGGCAGAGCCAATTCCTGACACTCATCATCACTCTCCTCTTCTTCCTCATCCTCCTCTTCTGACAAGCACAGACACACACACACACACACACACACACACACACACACACGCAGATGGTTACAAACACAGATGTGACAGAGAAGGAGCTGGTAAGTGTGTGTTTATATGTGTGTGTGTGTGTGTGTGTGTGTGTGTGTGTGTGTGTGTGTGAATGTCCAGGACTTCGGCTTTACCCCATCATTACCAGATTGAAGCTACAGAATCTTAACTGTAGCTAGAACTCTTAAAGGCGATAAGGGGGGAAAAAGCGCTGAGCTTGCAGTTTGTGCAAGTTCGTTAAAGAAAGGACATGAATGAATCAGTTTCCCAACAAGACTTTAGAGAAACCTGTCAGTGTTTGATTGCAAGATCAGATCTGTCTTCTGCACACAACAGCTGAGCATTTTATAGAAATTTATTCAAACAGAGAACTATTACATGAAACCATTCCACTCTTGTGTCTCAGACGAGGTGTTTATACGGAAAGAAATATATAAATATACATTAACGGAGAAATTAGGTTATTGCTCGGAACAGCGATCTGTGAACAATGCAGCTGCATTCGGTTAAATTACTATAGAAATGGATGGAAATCCAAATAAATGAAAAAAAAACAAAAAAGAAACTCTTCGGCTCTTTTGAAGCATGTTATATTTTATTTGATTGCAATTAATCAGTTATTATTTATCTTTGTTTTAATATTATCTTGTTTTTTGGATTTTAATGGATTCCTTGTGGTCATTATTTTTAATTCTTGTTTTATGACTTAGTTAGTTTTCTCAAAAAAGCTTTTTTTTTTGGGGCTTACTTTCCTGCTCAAAATCCCCTTAAAAAAAAACGAAGAAAAAAAAACACCCAAGGCTTATGAGCTATTAAATCAGAACAGTGAATTTTCGTTCACTACCAGGCTGTAAACAAACTTTTTGCCTTCACTTCAGGTGAGCATTACAACCTACCCTAGCACTAAGACTTAAACCTTCTACTTTTTAAAGATGAGTCTGTATCTTGGGTAAAAACTCTGTACATGTTTCTCTCTCTCTCTGTGTGTGTGTGTGTGTGTGTGTGTGTGTGTGTGTGAGTGTGAGTGTGTATGTGGTGGGGGTTGGGGGTTGGGTTTGTCTGACAGAAGGAGAGAAAGTAATAATGTTAGCAAGGCAGATTACCTTTATCAGGATCCAGTGTGTTAAGACTGCGACCAAGGCTGGCAAACTACAAGTGAAAAGAAGAAAATCAACCAAAAGAAAAAGAAGAAGAAGAAAACGAAGATCACTCTCAGAACTAAACTGCAATAACCTTTTGCAGCACTTGAAATTTTTCCTTTACAGTAAACGTGATCAGGTTTTCTCATATTGTGCACGATGACACATGTATGAGTGTGCCTGTGTACCTCTCCCATGACTGCGATAGGGGTCTCCCCTTTAGCCTGGGCCACTCTGTGCTCTATTAGATAATACATGTACTCATCGTACAGCAGGCGGATGAGATGAAAGGAGCCAAAACTGGCGGCGCTGCGCAGTGTCAGATCTCTTATTACCATAGAGCTGCAGAGAGACAAGGAAGGAAGGAAGAAAGAAAGAAAGAAAGGAAGGAAGAAAGAAAGAAAGAAAGAAAGAAAGAAAGAAAGAAAGAGCAGGATATTCAACAATTATTATTATTATTGTAATATTAAAATATCACTGTAATAGCTTTGTTACATTGTTACACATTGTAAACAACCATCAGCCATTCTTTACTCTCATAACTACATAGAGACAGGAGAGTCAAATGTGTAATCAAAGTACAAATGATATCAGGAACAAATTTGCTGCCATGGTTTGGGTCCACTCGACCCATTAGGGGCATGATTCTCAATATGCGGTGGTCCAGAAGATATATCCAGGGGTCCCTGATTGTATTGCTTTTTTTTTAAAATCATATGTCAGCGATAGAGATTACCATCAACTAATATCAAGGTCATTATGGTTATTACGCAGTTACCATAGTTGTGAGACTAACTGATTCATCAATTAACCTGCAAGAGAATCTGAAATATCAATAACTAGACCCAAGTGTCAATACTGTTTAACTTCAAGTGGATTTAAAAATAAATAAATAACAGTAAGTGCTCTTAATACAGCTAAATGTGTGAAAAGTTCAGGAAGAAAAAAATACTATATATATAAAAAAAAAAAAACCTAACAAGAAAGCTAATAAAAACGAATATGAAGACACACAGCTGCCGTATTTTTTTTAATTCTTACAAAAGAAAGCTGTGCTGTCATCCTAATAGGCTTCTTGGAAATTGTTTACTCTGGAAGGGGTCCAGGATGCCCCAGTAACACATCCACGAGCGTCATCAAATCTTTTGGAAGAATGCTGCTCCGTCCTCCACTCCAGCTCAAGACAAAGAGGAGGTGTTCTGACAGATCACGGTGAACCAGGAGCCTACTAACACACTCAATATGTGAGCGCTTATCTGAAGATGCAACCGCCGTAAAAGCACAAACTATCAAAATACAGTCATTATGAAAATTATGCAAATCACATAGAACTTTGAACTTTTACTTCAGTTTATCTTGACGATATCGAATTTCAAGCGTTAAATGCAAAACGAAAGTTTTCAATTGGGACACGCCTACAGGAGGCACCCTGAACTCCTTGCTTTGCAGTGGGGGAGCTGAAGGATGGCTCACCTGTAGAAGCTCCATCGGAGCAGGAAGAGTTTAGCAGCTTTGGGGAAGGCCGGGCTGGCCTGGTAGGGCTTTAGGACCTGGGAGACGACGCCATCCAGCCAGGCAGCCCACTGCTCCAGTGAGTTCTGCTGCTGCAGGGTGAGCTTAAAGTCCTGCTCTAGTCGCTGCACCACACGGTCCTCACACCTACAAACCCAAGAGGCCTGCTCCTGCACAAAGAAAGAGCCCGACAGAATGGGTGTGTGAAGCAGTGTGTTTGTGCAATGAATAGAAACTACACATAAGGTAGAAGAGTGTCTCAGGAAACACTCATGGGACCACACGCATGATGGCTTTAATGTGTAAACAAAAAAAAAGGCCAACTAGTTACTTGTCATGCTGCTTTCACACTTTCCCACACATGACTACAAGACACCAAACTGCAGCTGGGTTTACAGTCATTCTTAGCTCTGGAATACAAAAGATCATCATGTCTGGTCACAGGGTGTTATTTATAGATATAGTGGTTGGTTAGCAGCACTCTTATGGCATACACACCATGCTTGACGCTCTATGTCTGGTTGTCTTGCCATTAATAAAGGTTCCTAAACTCCCCGGAGACAGCTGCAGATCCAGATTTGCCTTCCTCACTCACCCCATCACTACACACCATTCTTCGTTTTAGTGCAAGTCAAAGCATAAAGGGAGCCAAGCTGGATTAGTTCAGACAATGTGCTGCTGTCTAGAAACAACCCATTTTGTTTACAACATTATATTACTTTATACCACAAAGCTTCTGACTGGTTAAAGAGTCTTGATGCGTTTTCTTTTAAATGTGTGCAATTCTTCATATAGTGTCGGCGTCTGTTGACTATCCCCCTTGAACGCATATCATATGTGTCAAGTGTTTCATTCTTTTTACATTGGATCCACGCTCCTTTGTGTTCAAGTCCTCACTTGTCAACGAAATATACATGCTTTTTTCTAAAGCGTTGTCTGTTCTGCCATACAGTATTTTCTAGGTTATTCAGAGTTTCCGCTAATATTAAGTATATACATGATGCAGTAAATGGAAAATTTGCTGCATTTTGCACACTGTCAGTCCCACACTGAGTTTCAACCAGCCCACGGAACCTACAGTTACATGTGCATCCACAGCCCACTGTGCACAATATAGTCACTGCCTCCCGAGGTGAGCGAGACCCCACACACCGACCTGCACGTTTGCAAAGTCGACTCGGTTGAGGTCGCTGAGCATCTGGTTGATCTGCGCAGTGTTCTGCAGCACAGCGCGGGCAGCTTGGGCTAGGTGGTTCAGAGAGGTGTACCTGCGCAGTGTCTGCGCAAACGCATTCGCGCATGTCACCTGCAAGCACGGAGAAGAAATAATCAACACGGGGGGGAGTAAAAAAGGTCATCAATTAAAATGTCTTTCTACAGCTTTCTGCTGGAGCTCAAAGAAGAGGAAAAGCAGCTGTTTGCAAAACTACTTTCTATTCAATCATCACTTTAAGGTGCACACTGGAGACCCGTATGCCATGTGAATTTCCTTTAAAAGTCAGCTATCGATTGGTGCAAGATTAATTCAGGTTGTAAGTGTACAGTCGTCTCACTTTGATGCGGACCATCTCCTCGGGAATGTTCATCATGGCGTTAGTCAGCCAGCTCTCCAGGCTCTTGGCGAAGTTTCTGATGGCTTGAGTTAAGGCACCTGGATGGAGAAGATGTGTTGAAGCCGTTATTCATGAGGAGTGTCTCAAGTAATGGTATTGTTCATTTCACTCTCGCAAAGCCTTGAGGAAAGTTTGCACGGTGTGGTTCAATACAAAGCTTTTATTTTTTTCTTCTTTACACGAAGCATTTTTTTCCCTTTTGTTTTGAAATCTATTGTGAAATCTGTAATCCGTATGAGAACCGCAGCCCATATCCTTGTAGTGAGAACTCAACAGAAAACCAGTTTACATAAAAGATACACAATAGGAGTCTAAGGGTGGATGTTGGGGCAATCGGTGCGCAGTTGCTAGTAGGAGGTTGGGACAATGCAACCTAAATGCATATTTTGTAAGCACGTTGATGAATTCTTTAGCCCGAGTTATTTGTATTACTGCATCTCGGTGAAAGCTCATTCATTTTTACTGCATTGGTTGAATGACTGAAAACAACAAATATGAATTTACAAATGAAATTACAAATAAGGCTTTCTCTTATTGCTGTTAGTGGTCCATGGTAATCACACAAAGGTTACATGTGCATCCATAAGACATTTTCAGTGTTGTCAATACTGGTAGTCCTCAACTTACGATGGAAATGCCTTCCACCGCACCCATCGTAAGTGGAAAATATTGTATGGCGAACCACTGAGTTAAACCACTTAGCCTAACTTAGGTATCTCAGCCTCGCTTAGTCTAGCTTAGCCTAGCCTACTCAGGAGTCGCTGTTGCGCTGGCCTGCCATCGATGCCTGCTCGCGAATTTGAAATATTTTCTAAATATTTTACAATTTTTAGCGTATCACAATCGTCATCGTCATAGTTTGCAGAATCACACTTTTCCTGTAATATGATATGGTTGGTTTTTACCAGGAATCTGGTACATTTGGAATCCAATTAGTATTCAAAATATTGCATTAATGTTACTCGTGAAAAATAGTTGAATTATGTCTTTTTTTTTAATCCACAGACATCCATGTGACAAATGCTGATGTTTAAAAAAATGCTAAAAGGCTGGACTGTACTTGTTATATGACAGATTTTTTTTCCTGTACCTGTTGTTCGGTACACGTCAATACTAATTCTGACACTGAAACCAAAAGGGGCAAACTACAGTAACAGCAATCGGGGCATCGTGGACGATTCGTTGTAGCTCCGTTTATGTTGGTTGCTGCCATGTGCTGCTAACAACGACCTGCTCGTGCTGACACCAGGATGGCTAACCTGAGAATGCAGCGCAGCATCAGCAAGTGTGGTTACAAGTTGCTGTGAATAACACACTGACTCATGAGAAAGAGAAAGGATGTGTGCATTTCTCAGAACTCACAGAACACAGAAGTGTTCCAATAAACGACAGTTTCTCTTCATTAATCATATATAACATCCAGATTGCTATAGTTTCATATCATCAGTGGGCAACATGGTAGCATCACGTGATATACGACGATATTAGAAGCAAAGCATTTCTATGAGTACGAGTAAAACTGAATAAGCATGATATTGGATTAGTGAGAGGTGAGAGTTTAAAGGCTGGCTCACTGGGTATGGGTCTCAGCACGTCTGGGATGAGGATCTCCACCAGGCCCTGGTACAGCATATTGTCGCAGTCACGGCTCCAACGGAGCGCTGGCTGATATTTACACAGCAGCACCAGGCATGACTTGGGCAGCCGCTTCTCTGATTCATCGTGACTACAAAAAAGAAAATAATAAGAAGAAAACAAACCAAAGAACGAGTTTCCACCAGTTTCGTTTCAAAGCCTTATCTGGTAGTCCTCTTCTACAGATTCTCTCTTTGAACATTTGAAATCTTGCGAAATTTGCCTACATGTTTCACTTTTCCTTTAAAACATGGCATCATGCATGAGGCGTGTCACACTCACACAGCCAGCGTGGCCGTGTCTCCTGCTTGGCTCTCGCTAAACCTCCAGAACGTCTTCCACAGTGTCTCCACCAGCGTGAACTGCAGGTTCACCATGACGTCCAGGATGGCCTGAGGGAACGCGGAAAGTTACTCTTTACACACATCCGCAGTCGGAGATGCTTATATTTCAAATACAATCAAGAAATAAAGATCAGGTTTATTGTATAAAGACTAGGCTAGAAATGATTTCCTCCGGGTCTCGTTCAGATACAGATGCAAGGCAGGAGGCAGACGGACTGCTGGGTTACCTCGCAGTGCTCTCTGTAGAGTAGCTGAAAGCTCTTAATGTGTTCCAGCTCGATGCCCTCTGGCAAAGGTTTGCCCTGCAAGTCAATTTCAGGGAACTCTGGGAGAGCACGGGACGCATCTGCACACACAAGGAACACAGGAAATCGATCAGAAAAAACTGCGGCCATTTATTTCGTATTTCGCTTAACACGTGTCCTCGAACTCCTCACTGTTCCAAAGTATTTCCTGCACTCTCTACCGTTTTACAAATATTTGCCTTTTTCCACACTTGCCTGACTTCCACTGGTACAAAACCTTCCACATTCGACTGAAGATTGCAGCTTAGAGTGTATCCCTGCGTATTATCGTTCCAAATATGATCTGATTATTTGAAAGCTACCAGACTATTCAAGTGGTTATACCACTACTACTGCTACTTTACTAATAAACTAAATTGGATTAAACATGATAATCAGGTTATTCTGAACATGCTCGGTACACCATTATCATATATTATATGATATCTCTGCTCTTCCTCCAACAGTGCCTATGCACACACGTAACCGCATACAGAGGAGCTGATCTAGAAACAGTAAAGGTTATAGACTTCATTTAACTCCACACCTGTAAAATTTCTATAAGCTCACGGTACAAATTTAGAAGGACATACTTCATGTGTTTTCTCAACAACAACAAAAAAATCTGATTATTAACTGACTTACAATATGTGCACGCAAGTAGACTCGATTATCTTGTAGTATTTTGTAAACCTACTCATTATAGTAGGATTAAACCCTAGGTCCGCCCCCAAATTCATGGATACATGTTATCAAAACAATGACACCCCCATCTCCGCCGCTCTCCTTCCCCCTGCCCCATAGTTAGCTAGAACAGGGTTGTGCGTCTTTCTTCATTTCCTGGTTTACAGAGCCGGGGCTGTGTACGAGCGCCGGGTTTTTATTCAGCAGAACGGACAGCTAGCAGACTGTGAGTAGATGTTTGCTGACAAAAAGTGTATTGGATTAGAATCGATGATAGCATCCTTAATGATCGCCAGTCTGAGCTGTGTGTTCTTACCCAGGAACTGTTGGTACTGCTGCACCTGGGCACTGATGTCAGAGAGCCCTGACGTCTGTTGCTGCTGCTGTTGACCCGCCCCTGACGACATCCCATTGGTCATTCCTTCCATCTTCTGTACTGGCTTCAACCTGAAGGGGCATAACGTTTGGGGTAATTGGTGATAATAATTATAAAACAGCCATAAGGCAAATGTACACCAGATGTAAGACTAGTCCTCTTCATGCCATCTTTTTAGGCTTGAGTATCACGACTGTATTCTGTTGTATTGTAAATATAGACAAGTCTACTCATTAAACCCATTTTCTTGTACAGATGCTCCCCTAGTTACGATGGCCCAACTTACGATTTTTCGAAGTTACGATGACGGCAGGCATCACTGGCAGGTCAGCGTAACCGCATATGAGGTACAATACGTTCGGACGATGACCGGATGTGTGCAGACATTGCTCAGATGAACACAACACTCGCCTTGCGTGATGCCTCACTTTCTCCCGCAACTCACGGAGTTGACTTGTGTATCGCTGTACGGTACAGTGCATTTCCAAGTGTTTTTTTCTGTGCTTCCAAAAGCATGTCTTCTAAATGCTGCAGCATGTCTCCTACTGGAAAAGACTCCTGGGTAGGCTAGGCTAGGCAGTGGTTTGACATACGATATTTTCCTCTTATGAAGGGGATCTCGGAACGCATCTCCATTGTAACCTGATGGCTACCTGTGTTTTAATTGATTTCCATTAGTTTTATGCAAAAGGTGGTCGCAGCATGAAAAATCAGTAAGCTGCAGCCTGTAACTTCTTTAAACGGCACCGCTTTTAGCAGACACGAACCATAAGCCTTTGGTATTGTATTGGACGTGATTATGGTTAACAAATGCAGCCTGAACCATGAGCAGGATATATTTACATTTCTAAAACATCTAATGAATATATAGTAATAAATAAGTGCATCATGCCTCCTAATGTGCGTTAACTTTTCTGATTTAAATCTGTTTCAAATGCATCTTGGGTGCCTTTATGCCTGTATATTTACTGAATACGTTCAAGCCGGGGCATATTTTGCTGCTTGGGTGTTTCCACATAGCAGCAATCAGCAGCATTATGTGACCAAACTAATTTATTTAAATTATTTGACCCTCGCTATGTTTTTCAATCAGCAATTACAGCTTTGTCTCAGAAAGCATTCCTTTGAGCTTGTTGTCCTGGTGCTTGTTGATTATAAGAGCAGATGACGTGAAACGGACTTCATCACTCAATCGGGGTCGCTACCAGCCGAGGACTCCCGGCCCGCAGAACTCACAGTCTCTGGAATGCTAACACAAACGCCTCCATTGCACTTCCTGACTCTAAATATACAAAGAATATGCAACAAATTCACTGTGAAGTCCTGCCAACCTTCACAGTTGTATATTTAATCACTGGCCCTTGTTATTCCCCTGATTGTTAATGCTGAGTTTGAACATTTGCCAGCATATTTGCTCTGTGTTTTGATCTTAATTGGGAATCAGGTATATTTAGCTTTAAACAGCCACTGCACGTCATCTTAAATCACTCTCTTACTCTGAGTCTGATATGTTAGACTCCATAAGTGAAAGATGGTGACATCCACGGGGTGTATTTTCTCATGGACACTATAGAGATGAAAAATCAGACGGATCAACGGATTACCTCTGTTTTTGGGAGAAAGGCTGCTGCCTCATTGCCAGGTGTTGTTGGTCCTCCATCAGACGGAGCAAAGAGGAGCTGGCTTTAATCCTTAGCCCATAGTAGTGATATTTTGAGTTCCCTCTAAAAATAAAACAGATATGTGTCTGTCTGTGCATGCTTTTCTATGGGTGAGGGTGTGAGTATTGGCTGTTTGTGTATCATCTATGTTTTTTTTGTTGTTGTTTTTTACCGAGTACCCAGGCGCCTCGTCCTCAGGCCCATGAAGACGGAGCGGATGAGTTTTCCGAAGGAGGCAGCATTGACGGGCTCCAGCTTCTGCTCCTGGCAGTGCAGCAGGTAGTGGCAGTAGAGAGTGGAGCGCGGCAGGCTCACGCCCTCCGCCGTCTCATAATTATCCAACAACCACTGCACCTGAGGGCCAGAGGACAGCTGCAAGGATGAGACACACACACAGCCACGCACACACTCAGACAGAGAGCCCAGGGTTGACCTGACGCACGCGCACACACACACACACACACACACACACACGCAGACAAGGACAAAACACGCATAGGGTCGCATGCACTTTCCCACTCATGCATACACATGCTGACAGAGATATGCCAGGATGACATGACATGTGAAACCCAAGTGATCATATATGAATTTAGAAGCATATTACAACCTTGATTCTTACAAAAGCACCATCCCGTGTTGTGAACATACACCAACACAGTTACATGACATCATGTACATACACACACAAACACACACACACGCACATGCTTCTCAAGTCATATCTTTCAGCGTGCCGTCGCATACAATATGGGTATGCAACAACATGTAACCAATGGGATGCCTGTGGCTTGGTGTGGTTCTCCTAACAGCCGTGTCTGAAGCCTTTTGAGTGAATATGAATATCAAAGGTGATTCTCTTCTCTCATGCAAATTATGATATGAAACGTGATGAAGTTATGATTTATTTCTGTATTTGAATTCGATGAACATGACAGCACAGTGAAAGAAGGAAATCTGTGCTAGTGCTGTGGTAGAACACATTTGAATTGATGCATATTTTATGTATTCAGAGACTGTGGTCAACTTAATAAGTTTGATAACCGCGCTAAATTTCATCTTCCGTTGCACGTAATGGCAGAGGTTCAGTGGCGACTTACTGACATGCCTCTGCTCTTTGACTGTGCTCTCTGATGCGTGAAAGGGAACGATGAACACATCATCGTTCTGATACTGGAAAGGGTGAAGGTGGCGGAGTGAGTGACAGGTGTAGTTGAGCGGTTGGGCCCCACTCTTCTCCTTTGTGAATTTTTCACTGCGGTCATACCTTTTTGTCTGCAGACGGCACGCTATTCTCCTCCCCCTCGCTAATACTCACGGTGGCCGGGGAGACGCGAGCGTTTTGTGAGTAACTCTGGCCGTTTCCACTGCTGCTACTGGTGGTGCCTCCGCCGCTGCTGAGCATGTAGCCTCCCTGAATCACGTAGCTGCCACTGCTCCCGTTAGCCCCGCCTCCTCCATCCCCGGAGCCGTTAGCGGCCGTCCCTGACACTGCGATTACTGCTGTGGCTCCACCCCCCGTGCCAGGCGTGGCACTGGTCACAATTTGCCCCGTCCCCGTCACAAAGCCCGTGTTCACAGGGGAGGCAGCCTGGGAGGCGGAGACACTGGTGCTTTCATAATACTGAGCACCACTGGTCTGAGTATACAACGGACTGTCAGTGTACACAAAACTGCCGGTGCGTCTAAGAAGAGATAAAAAAACCCAAAACAAAACGTAAGAGTTATCCACAAGGTTGCTTACAAAATATGCAATTCATAAAATAAACTGCTCTATATAGCACAAAACAGCCCTGCATAGCTCATTAAAGCTACCTCTACTTTAACCCATAAAAGAAGCTCATTTTTAGAGCCTTCTGCTGGCTAAGAGGCAAATTACATCTGTAAAGAAAAGCCTTGACCCCTCTGTGCAACCGATCCCAACCTCTCAGGTGAACAAATGTATGCCTCATGAGATGCCTTTTAAGGTCTGATTATTCCTTCCACGTCTTCGTAACATAATCGCGTGTAAGATGAGAGTGTCCAGCGGGGGGCAGTGTAACAATGTTAACAAACGTTCAGAAGAATGACCAATAAAGGTCAGAAAGGTCAAAAAAGTGATCAGTAAAGGTACTGATATAATAGAGCTTAAGATATTTGATGGCAATATGCTCAGGGCTGTACAGTATGTCACAAAAGTCGTGCTACAAAAAATTGGTCTGTGTGTTGAATAAATTTCACAGCAGTAGCACCTGTGCGATACTATTTGGTACTGGATCTGCGCTATTCTATCTGGTAATTGTAGTCTTTTGTGCAATTAAAAATCATGTCCTTCCACCAAATTAGACAGTTTCCTCAGGGATTAATCAATTATTCTGATTCTGAAATCCCATAATTCCTAGCAAATGGTCCTTATTCCCTTAGCGAATTGAGCTCTGGCCAGGGCCTCTGCCTTTTCAGACATGACCCACATGCTGTGTGTAGGGCACTCCAACATAGGGTGCGGAATGGGGCAACAAAAATCTATTTATAATAATTCTAATGATTCATTATCTAAATTTAAGATGAAGGCACCATTAGATCATTTAATAGAGTATGATGTTGAGTAAGAAACTGAAGATAAGTAGGAAAACCCAAGATGGCGCAGGGCTTCAGGACAGGGTTGCTTTTAAAATCCCTTAACAAAAGAGCGCAAAATATGCTAGATCTTTTAGAGACTTTTATTCTAAATCACAGATGTGCATTGTTATAGAATCAGTATGAAATTAAATCTTAATCAAAAATAAGCACAATAATGATTAATGGAAAAATCAAACTGTTGCTAAGGTAGAAATATTTAGAAATATAATAGAAGTATTTCACTATTAAAATTGATGTATATGTTAGGACAACTCAAAACAAAAGTGCTAGAAAAACTGACTGCCAACCCCATCACAGACACTGGAATAAAACCTAAAGTAATCATAATAGACAGACTCGAAAGTAATTCAAATGGCTTTACACAGGTATATACAGTCAAGCCCGAAATTATTCATACCCCTGGCAAATTTTGACTTAAAGTTACCTTTATTGAACCTGCAAGTTTCATCTTGATTGGAAATGACACAGGCGTCTCCCAGAAGGTAATAAGACGATATACAAGAGGCATCAGTGTGAAAAAAAAATTTTCAGCTTTTATTTACATTTGAACAAAAAGTGACATTTCCAAAATTATTCCTACCCTTCTCAATAATCAATAGAAAAG
>JAQMCW010000008.1:9047418-9058664 GCA_030068335.1 Chrysichthys cranchii | reverse complement strand
TGTTGACTGAAGGATCATCTCAAAAACCTGCACCCACACCGGCCCTCCATGGCTCGGATTGCCCACCCCTGGACTAGAAGATATACTTAGCATACGAACATGTCGGGAATTGTACCACAATGTTAAGAGAGAGGTTAAGGCATAACTTAAGATCTACTTAGCGATAAGAATGTTTCGGGAAACCGGGCCCAGATCTTTAAAGTTTATTCTGAAACGTTTGGCCAAAGGAGGTCATGCTAGATGTTTAATTGTAATTAAAACATTACACTGTGTGTTTGTGTGTGTGTGTTCTTGTGTGGCGGGAGTGTAGGATGAAGACACTTATGAGGTGAGCTTTTCATTAGAAGATGCTGTGCCGTTCACCACGTACAAGTTCCGTGTTCGCTGCAGCCATGCTTCTGATGAGAGAGCAGTGATGAGTGACTGGAGCCCAGAGTACACTGCTGAAACTCCTGCTGCAGGTCAGTTAATAAAAGCAGACCACTACTACTACTACTACTACTACTATTACTACTACTACTACTACTACTACTACTCCTTTCAGCTTTTCCCTTCAGGGGTGGCCACAGCGAATCATCTGTCTCCATCTAACTCTATTCTCTGCATGCTGTTTGCTCACACCAACTGACTTCATGTCCTCTTTCACTACATCCATGAATCTCCTCTTTGGTCTCCCTCTAGGTCTCCTGCCTGGTGGTTTCAACCTCAGGATCCTTCTACTGATATATTCCTTATCCCTCCTCTGTACATGTCCAAACCATCTCAGTCTGGCCTCTCGAACTTTATACCCCAAAACATCCAACATGCGCTGTACCTCTGAGATACTCATTTCTGATCCTATACATTCTCGTCACTCCCAAAGAGAACCTCAGCATTTCCATCTCTGCCACCTCGAGCTCTTTCTTTCGACTTTAGCTCAGCTCCACTGTCTCTAGGCCATATGACATTGCTGGTCTCACCACTGTCTTGTACACCTCTCCTTTCATTCTTGCTGATACTCTTTTATCACACAAAACCCCTGTCACTTTTCTCCACCCGTTCCAACCTGCTTGCACACGCTTCTTCACTTCTTTTCCACACTCTCCATCGCTCTGGATTGTTGACCCTAAGTACTTAAAATCCCCCACCTTCTTTATCTCTACTCCCTGTAAACTCCACTAAAGAGAGAAAAGTCCTTCTGGAATATTCTTGCACGTCTTCATTATTTCTTGAGGGTGGGCAGGGTGGAATTTAGTGGACAACTATTCAGCAATTCTGTTATTGGGTAGAAAGTTCCAGGTTGGGTCTTAGGTTATTGGTAGATTTAACCAGGCTTTACAATGTAGGATATTTGGCCTGATTTTCGCAGGCACAGGCAAGGCTGATCGCATAACGTGCCATGCTCACCGGTGATCGATTTGGTGTGACCAAAGACAATCGAGGACAATGATGTATTAGTGTCTGAAAATTTAGCTTGAAATCTCAGTGTGACCTTTGTTCCAATACTTGTCCTACTACTGGGGGATTTTAGACAGCATATTACATAAAACTCATGGGCAACTACTAACACAGGAGTGGCAAGGGTGAACCGTTGAAATAGTGAACAATATATGGGGTTTAAAAGAAGCGTAGTTTGTTGAATTGCAACAGCAGGCAGAATGACTCGATAATTTTCTCATCTGTCACACCCCTAACTGAAACAAATGAGGTTAGGAAACTGTCAGAGGCGATTCATAGACCACAGACTGGCTGAGGGTGCTGGCATTTCCTTTCTTCCTGTTTGTTATACTATATAAAGATGATACTTATTTATTCATGTGCATGACCTGAAAGGTCCATTTTGGCTAGCTTTGATTTCTGCTATCAGTGTCTATATGTCCATCTGTCCGTGTGTCTGTGTGAGATTGGTCTTTAGACTCTAGAACAAGTGGTTGAATGTTTTGTAGGATTCCTAAAGAATAATTAGAGTAACCAGCAGATGAACTGATAAGATTCTGAAACTGATCTCAACATGATCAAGGCCACTGCGAGGTCAAATGGGTGAAATAGGTTCTCCTGTTTGTCATTTGTCCTTCCTTCTTGTTTATCATACAGAGATGTTAGTTACACCTCCCTGGTCAGGAATTTAAGACAGCATTGGTTTGGAGTAAACCTATTTTCCAGAAACAGCACTGTTCAAAGGTTTCTGCTACATTATTTATTTTTAAGTCCATTTCTCTTCGAGGTTTGTTTGATGACTTCTGCATTATTGCAGTAAAAGCACATTTTTTATTTCCAAATATTCCTTTTTCAACTAAAAAAAGTATGTCAGTAAAGAAAGCAGCATATTATGGAGCAAAATGCTTTTCGGTTAAAAAAAACCCCAACATAACGCAGGCTGGGATTAACATGCAAAAAGTAGTAAGCGTGACAGTCAACATCTCGAGACGAACCTTTGCAGGTTCTCCAAGATCCTCTGAAATATACCGTCCGATTTCCTTATAAAAACTGTATAGATTACATGAGACTACAGGTTGTGGATTTTTTTTAGGGTTGTCACACTAAGTATTGACGATAATTAATTACTGTTCATTGCTCTTTATGGTCATTTTTCTTTATGTAGGAATGATTCATTTCATTATATTTGAAATCATCTTTGCTTTAGAGCTTTTCTTGCTTTTGGACAGTATTCAATGTGGATATTTGGATAATAGAAGTTTTGACATAAAGCAATACAAATCAAGACTCCCGTGCACCAGCCTGATACTCCAACTCCAGCTTTTTTTGACCTGTTACAAATAGGCAAAAAAGCTGGGGGTGGGATGACGGGGAGGCACGTTTTTAATACAAACAGGAGCTTTTTGCAGGAGTAATAATTAGTTGTTCACCGTATTTATTTAAAGGGGGTGGCACGGTGGCTGAGTGGTTAGCACTGTCACCTCACAGCGAGAAGGTCCTGGCTTCAAGCCCCAGGTTCGGTACGGGTGCCTTTCTGTGTGGAGTTTGCATGTTCTCCCCGTGTCTGCGTGGGTTTCCTCCGGGAATTCTCCCATTGTCCAAAGACATGCGCGTTAGGCGGATTGGCTACCCTAAATTGCCCATAGGTGTGCGTGTGTGAGAGCATGAACAAGAGTCCCGAGTTAGGGGAGGGTTGGGCATGGGGCTAGTGACCTCACCCTGTAAAATGCGCTTGGCTACGGAAATGTCAACCGAGACCCGTGGGGGCTGCTTAGCACCCTATGTGCTGTACGGCATGGCACGTACAGGACCTAAGAAAAGAAGAGAGAGATTTATTTAAAGTGAGGTACTTAATGTTTTCTTTCACAACCACATCCTTAGCTCCAGTGGGAACGCTTGATGTTTGGAGTGACTGTGAGTCTACTTCAGATGAATCCAGCTGCACCATCCTATGGAAGGTATACTTCTACTCCAAGCATCATCAGAACCACGCAGGAGATTAATGGTCAATCACGTGTCAATACGCTGTAATGATTTGGCTTTCAAACTCTCACTCATCTGGTAACTCATCATTTCATGTCACTTTTGCCTAGGATATGCCCAAGCAGCAGGCAAGAGGCAACATCAGCAACTATGTGGTGACCATGAAACTGAGAAATGGCTCTGTGTTTAATATAAATGGATCAGTGTATATGTCTGCAGAGACGTGTGCACAATGTGGCCTGGACATAATTACAAAAGAGCCATCACATGCTCAACAGAGCTATCTGCCATGTGCTCAGGAGCAGCAGCAAGGCTGTTTTCATTACTGTCATCTCAGCGTTCCGGTTAAGGAGGTGAAGGGCATTGAAGTGACAGCTAAAACAACAGTGGGCGAGTCAGCTGCAGCACTTGTGGCACTACCCCGGGCTGGTAAGTCACAGAGAATGAATGAAATGTGAGAATGATAGTGCTGTATGCTTAGCTGTCTTATTTCTCTTTCAAACCAAAGCCCACGGTAATCGATGCAGTGTTCGATACTTTTTATGTTCATTTACAATAAGCCAGTCAATCCAGGTTCATCCCTGGTCATGACAATTCAGATAGGTCCTTTGTCACAGCCAAACGAGAGAGATGCATAACCATTAACTCATGGGCAGGGAGTTGTTTTCCAGGTCACATTTGGTGAACAGCTAAACAGCTACACAATTAAACCATAATTTGTGTTTGCCAGATTACAGCGCTGCTTACAACTATTGCGATTGTTTTCATGCACAGACAGGAAGTGCAAAAAAGGCGCTAAAACACCGATGTTGTAAAAGAGTAATTTTCCAGCACTCTCACTTTAACTCAGACCTGATGCAAGCACTCCCAGCCCGACTTCCCCCTGTAAAACAGTCACACTCTTTCTACTTTTCTCTCCAACCCTTTTTTCCCACAGCAGTACAGCTTTGCATTAACTATCAAACAATTGTCTACTTTAAATTGAGCTGTTTTAATCAAAATCCTGTCCAGATCTCCATGACGATCCAATCGTTGCTCTCTGTCCATGAATTTGAAAACATTCCTACCAATATCTCACCTTTGTTTAAAAGCAATGGCAGCCTGTGACAACTACGTCACAATTCATTTGCCCCACCCTGGCTGTTGGCGCCCCAGGTGTGCCATTTACTTTGAAATCAACCCTTGTTCAACCCAAGCCTGGTTAACCCTTTCAAAAACATATCATCTTGGGTATAATCCTGTTTGGCCACTCAGTTTGAAAGGGCTATTATTTTAGTCTTCAGCTGTTTTTTCCATCTGGTTTATATATTTATATAACCTTATATAAATAAGTCAAGAATTGTTAGCTCTGCTATGCATTCAAAATCATTTAAAGATTATTTTTTCCCCAGTATTTTTTTTATTGACTTGCTTGAATAGTTGGTTCCACAAAAAAAGTAAGCAAAAAAACCCACAATCCAGATGATGTTGGATTGCCTGCTTTGAGTTTTGGTATCCGATCACACTTGCCTGTAATGTGTTAAATATTCATTCAGATGACTAATACTGTGTCAAAACCACAGCAGGAAGATTTTTTTTTTTCTTTGAGCAAAGTCTTGGCTACATTCTCTAAAAACACTCTTTATAAAGTTTAGAGTGATTCAACAGTCTGTCCTACATGTTCTTAAAGATATCTTTTATATCCTCCTGAGACCATAATGTCCTCCAGAGAGGACATCACATTTCTCCCCAAACTACATTGCGTGTATTTCCTTGTAAGATCCTCATATGAGGACCATTGGGTATTACACTTTTACCAAACTTCTTCCCGTTTGGAGACAATCATCAAGTTGTATAGTTATGAGTTGTGAAAAAAGAGAAACAGTGAGGAGAAAGGACAAGGCACACACCATGAAACTTTGGGTCTCAGGAGGATATCCTGTTTGGGTGTCATGACCTTATGTACGTTTCATTTACCCTTGGAAATGTAGCATCTTAACCCAGGCAGTCATGGCACTTGACAAATAGTTGATATAAATCATTGTTCGCAGAGCAAGCACCTTCATAGGTTTTCTTCTACTCTGAGAAAAATTACATCATACAGGATTGTGTATGTGTGCAAGAAAAACACTTCCTGGTGCTATTTGTAATCTGTTCAATATGTAACGCGCTGGAAATATTGATGGCGTATCTGTCATTTTGGTAGGTCTGCGGCAACCAGCCGTGGCATTGGAGGTCAAAGGGAAGAATCAGGAGCTAACTGTATCGTGGTCAGTGCTCCCCCCATTCTCTGACAGTGTACAGGAATATGTGGTGCAGCATAAACCAGTAGGACAGCCTGACACCCCATGCCTGCACTGGGTCAAGGTTCCCAACAATCAAACATCTGTTACACTCAGAGGTAGGTGTTTGTATGTGGGTAGGCAGTTTGCCATAATTCATAATAGCTGCACCAGCACACCTTCCACGTTCCCAACGGTAGGAAATGTGGCCTTTAGATAAACATGAGTCTGTTTTTCATGCACAGATATGTCCTGTCCGAAACTGCAGCAGTGCCCAGTAATTGGCGTTTGCCAGATTCTAACCACAGTTCCCTCCACTGACAACTGAAGCTGCATGAAGATAATAAATGTGTGTGAAAACTTAAGACTGGTGTTCAAAATGTTTTCAATTTCTCAAACAACCAAAACCCAGTACATGACTCACCCTTGCATGTGCACGTCATTCCTATTCCTGTGGTTATGCATAGTGGAATAAACCACTTTCCACGCGAATAACTGGGTAATACGGTGCAGTCTGCAGTGTTGCCGCCCCAGGTCACTACTTTGATCCTGAACTTGGATTACTATCTGAGTGGAGTTTTGCATGTTACGTGTTGGTGTCCTCCGACTTCTCAGAAACAAAAACAAGTAGATTGGCTGAATCAAATTGCCCCTGGGAATGAATGGGTGCATGGTGCTATTAGATAGACTGAGAAGGATAGTGCCCTTCTAACACTCTGGGTCACTTTACAATTTAAAGGAGATGTGGAATGAGGTGAAATAAAGCTCTGACAGTTTTTCAAGATTTGGGACATGTTGATGCGTGTATTGCACATTACGCTTCATGATCCATCATGTAGATCTTGTTTCAGATGCCCTGCTCAGATGTCAGAGCGATGATGTAGCTCATGATCCAGCTGCAGCCTCACGTTTAGCCTTTGTCTCCATCTTCAGGTCGACTGTCAAACTACACAGCCTACAACGTATCTCTGTTTGCGATTGCCAACAACCACAGCTGTTTACTCAAGTCTGTCATTGCCTACACTGTTGAAGGGGGTATGATTTGCTTTTTAACATCCTTCCACATATATCTTTCAAAATAATATATGATAAATTTGATGATTTGCTTCAGACGGTAATAGACTTTATTCGTGGACTTATCCCACAAAATTGAGATTTTTCGGGGGTTTTTGCAGTTCTTTTCAGATTGATGTACAGTGGAACCTTGGTTTGCGAGCGTAATCCATTCCGGAGACGTGCTTGTAATCCAAAGCACTCATATATCAGAGTGGGTTTCCCCATAAGAAATAATGGAAACTCAGATAATTCATTCCACAACCAAGAAATATTTATATAAAAATGGCTAAATATAATACAAAATATAAAGTAAACATACATAAAACTGTCATGAATCTGTCCACGCAGAGCGCGCGTGCAGTGCACCTTATCTGAGCACTCCCAATAGCGGTGCATATCAGAGAACTCGCGCGCTAAAGACTACTTCCTGGTTTTCCTCCGCAATGCCACAGCGCGTCACATGGGTGGCGGTAGGTGTACCGGATTGGGACTGATTGCGGGAGCTATAAAAAGACCCACGCAAGTAGTTGCCATTTTCTGCGCTCTTGCCAAGCCTTACTATTCCCGTGTTTGCTTTCTCCGGTTTTGACTAAGTTTCTGTTTCTTGTTATTCACCCCCACCAAACCTGACAACAACAAAATAACCTGCACTTTACCTTTAAAAAGACTCGTGGCTGGTGTGAGGGAGAGGGGAGAGGACTTTCACTTTTGACTTTTGACTTTCATGACAACTCACAGAATCACTGCAGTCTGTTGCCTCACTGGGATCTTTTTCTTTTCGTGCGACTTTTACAAGGAAACTATCCAATGATGGCTGCTTTTGCCTCCTTTTGAGCATTTCGCGGAAATGCGACATTGCATTGTCATTAAACAGATTCATCGCTTGCATTGCGACAGCTTTATAAGGGTGGTTCTTTTCTTTTCTACAGTTTTGCACACTTTCCCACATTTTACACATCTCCCTGATCTCATTTGAAGTGAGGAATCAGTCTTTTTCTACGCTAGCGCGGATGTCGACTATACAAGTGAGCCACAATCCTGCAGTGAGTGAGAGAGTGAGAGAGAGAGAAGTTGTGATCACGTGAAGCTCGGCAGATGAAGCGTATGCATACTACTCGTATTGCAAGACCCCGCTCGTTAACCAAGTCAGAATTTATTAAAAATTTGTCCAATTCTTGCAAAACACTCGCAAAAGTTACTCGCAATCCAAGGTTCCACTGTATTTTTAAATATGCATTAAGCATCAGCACACGATTTCAGAATTAGACGTCACTGTCGTCCCGTACTCTGAAATTAGTCTGAACATTTTCTGATCTCTTTTCTTCTTTTTTCTTTCCTACAGTGCCTCCAGTGGTCACAGGTTTCCAGGCTATAGCTATCACTTCGTCTAGTGCAAACCTGACATGGACGCGTATTCCACTTAATGCGAGCCAAGGGTTTATCTTGCAATACCTACTGGGCTTCAATAATGATGGTGAGTACATGACTGTGTAAGACCCAGTGATCCACATCAGGGCCGGACAAATCAGGAGCAAACCGTTTTTCATTCGCAGCTGCAGAGTAAACTTCACTCATCTAACAACCAGGCCAACTTCCTTATGACTTTGATACTTTCCATTTATCATGTTTAATTCAATTCAGCGCAAAGTGTTGTCTTACACTCACCAAACCTTATTAGGAACACCTGCATACCTAGTCATTCATGCAGTTCTCTAATCAGTCAAGCATTTTTGTGATGATTTTATCCCTTCTCATCTCATGTCATCTCATCTCATAGTAGTTTCTCACACACAGACATGGCTTATCTAGCTGTGAAGACATCTGTGAAATATCCATGTAACCAACAGTCACTTTGTGCTGCTCTGCTTCTTACAGCGAGTCTGATAGGGTTGTGACAAGAAATGGTGGGCTCAGTCGGTGATTGAAAGTTTCTTCCTGTCTTTTATCCAGTGTACAACGTGAGCAGCAATCAGAGCAGCTTCCAGCTCCCTAATCTGAGTCCTGATCAGGAGTACAAAGTCTGGATTAGTGCTAAGACTAGTGCTGGAGAGGGAGAGAGGGTAACTACCCCTTTCACCACAACGGCAACTGGTATCTCTTCCCCCTTATGAGTCTCACTTCCTCTTTTGACATATTTGTGAATGATGTTAGCCCGAACTAATCTAGGAGGTTTTGATACAAATGTAAATTCTGCAACTTCACTTTAATTAGTCTTTCTCCCAGCAAATAATCTAACTTTGGTCATGTTCAAATAGTCGGATTTTGTCCTGTCATTAATTTCTAAGGGCACCCGTGTAACAATAAGCCACGTCATGTGATATGGAGAATCTCTTAAGCCAGACTGATTGGTAGGGTTGCATTTGAGTGTTTTGAGTGCAGTTGAGTGAAATTTTAACGTATCATTCCAGCTAACATATTTTGCCTCACTGTACTAATGTTGTTGAGGCTGCTGTCAATTCTGTGTAGTGGATAGGGAGTCATGTGTAATCCCTTTTTATGTTTTTGTTTTCTTCAGGTAACATTGCCACAATTGTGGTAGTCATAGTTACATTGGTTGTTATCCTGCCTTTTCTACTAATCATTTTAATTGTGAAGTAAGTACGGAATATATTTCTTCCATTATTTTAATATTCTAAAATGAATCACCTTGTTAAAGATACCTGGGATTGTATACATACAGTTTATCGTCCCCCCCACTCTTATTTTTTTTTTTTCTTTTTTTCGGAATGATGCGGAATTATCTATATGTTACCATTGCAATATCTGAATATATATCAATTTCCAATTTTTAAGGTGGTGTTTACGGGCCAAGCTTACCAAAAAGGTAACGTTCTACAAAATTCCAGACCCCATCAACAGCAGTTCGTTTAAACAGATGAGCAATCAGGTGAGATTGGATATGAATCTGTTATGCATATTGTGTGTACTGTACTGAAATGCAGTACAGTACAAATGTATGACTGTTCTAAATTTGGATCAGCTCAGAAAGAGCCCGGTAATTATTCGATGAATCAAATACACCAAAAGTATATGGCCAAAAGTTTGTGGACACCTGAACCTCATTTCCTTGAGTGAGCTGCCACGAGGTTGGAAGCACGCAGTCGTCTAGGATGTATTTGTGTACTGTAGCATTAAGATTTCCCTTCGCTGGAACTTAAGAGAGCCAAACCTGTTGCAGTGTGACAGTGCCCCCGTGCACAAAGCGAGATCCATGAAGACATGTTCTTATGGCTGAATGAGCGCACGGGGGCTAAGTGGTTCAGCATGGGTGCCTTTCTGTGTGGAGTTTGCATGCTGTCCCCGTGTCTGTGTGGGGTTTCTTCTGTGTGCTCCGGTTTCCTCCTACAGTCCAAAGACATGCACATTAGGCAGATTGGCTACCCTAAATTGCCCGTAGGTGTGAATGGTTGTCTGTCTCTGTGTGTTGTGTGATCCCTCCCCCATGTTAGGGGAGGGTTAGATGTGGGACTGGTGACCTCACCCCGTAAAATGCGTCCAGCCATGAAACGTCAACTGAGCCCCACGGGGTCCACTTGATGCACCTACGTGCCGCAGCTTGATACACCTATGATGGTGTGCCGTGTATAATATAGCCATATAGTATATATAGAATGTGCTAGAGCAGGAAATATAGTCCAATAATCAGTGATTCTTCTAGAACATGCAAGAGATTGACAAATGATAAAATGATTAGCTAGTTAATGATTTTAAAACATTGCGTTGCATTTTCTGTTTACCTGGAAACCTACAGGTTAACATTTAATCCCAAAATATATGTAGTAATGTTGATTAGTGAACATACACAAACTTTCAGAAAGGGAAAAATTCTGCATATCTGTAGTCCTCGTCCTCTTTCCTGATAGCATGTCTGACGGCTATGTCTTTATTTTCTCACTCGTTAGAATTGCATCAGATTGTTTTTTTCTGCTGTGTATTTTGCTCAGGTTTGTCAACGCATTCTACATGTTGCATATTTAAAGAAATTTTTTTTTCATCTTTCAGATGTACAAGCTCATTTATTATTGAACATAGAGAGCAAATGGAACGTGCTACGTTTAAAGGTCCACTATGTAGGATTCAACCACCTGAATGCCCCTCCAAGCGTGTTTTGCCCCTCCAAGCATGTTCTGAAACCCCCTTTCCAAGCATGTATTAGAACGTACAGTGGCCGTCAGGTGCCTATCATGTGCTTTCACGTACTTACATTCACACTCCCTTGCTTTTTCTGTGCTAAATAATAAGTATGATCTTCCACTTTCCAATATTTGGGTTCTCAGACTTGGTACCCAGCACCAGCAAACACTGATTCCTCTTCTTTCTTCTTCTTTGGCCTCATTTCTTCGTCTCTGTCATCCTTCTGGTGCTTCCTTCACGAGTCACGCTGCCACTTGTAAAAACACAGAAAGTGCTGTCTAGACTTTTGTCCATTCTGGGCTTCTGGAAGTGAACCCAGATATACAACCCCGATTCCAAAAAAGTTGGGACAAAGTACAAATTGTAAATAAAAATGGAATGCAATGATTTACAAAT
>JAQMCW010000008.1:9025070-9044534 GCA_030068335.1 Chrysichthys cranchii | reverse complement strand
CTTCCACATCATTGCATTCCGTTTTTATTTACAATTTGTACTTTGTCCCAACTTTTTTGGAATCGGGGTTGTAGATATAAGGGCTCATATCTAAGCTTACGTAATCACATGCTAATGAAAACATACTTATGAATATCATATTCCATTTCTGCTACTAGGTCCACCGTAATTCCTATACAGTGAACCTCTAAGCATGCATGTAAAATAAAAATTGCCGTTTTTTTCTGATCTTTTTCATTATACAGTTCATAGACTAGAAAAAAAATAGGCTGGTAACCCCTTTTTCAGAAATCTAATATTTAACCATTACAGCCCCTAAACCTACTTGTCCATCCAGACACTATTGATAAATAACTTGTTTATTGCGAACACAGTGTGAACACATGAAGAAGTGTTCCTGCAGCTGTTCTAAGAACCATGAAAACGTTCCTCCGACATGAAAGCTCCTGTTGAAATCAGTTCAATAGAATCGGTGCTATCCTGCTTACAAACAAACAAACAAACAAACAAACTGTACAGAAAACATAATCTACTTAGCGAGTTAGTTCACCATACTGCAAAAAAAGACATCGGATGAAAATAATTTGAATATATTGAAGTCAAATTTCACGTAATGATTATTTCTTGAGTATAGTCAACCAAACGTATGATTATTAAACCCAGTGCTAGACATGTTTCATAATTTCAAACTTGACGTAGTCTTGTTTGATTGGCAGATAACTTTTAACCATTTAAGCATATAATTTAAGACTTTATCTCAAGAAAGAAGGAATCCATTTACTTTTTTCCAGTGTAGGTGCGAGTGTATTACCTTAAAATATTTTGCCGTGACATATTTTGCCATTTTGACAAGGTCATAAATGAAAAAGTCTTGCTATTCAGCTGGTTAATCATAGTGATTATATTACTGCTATAGTGCTCAT
Source organism: Chrysichthys cranchii (assembly GCA_030068335.1). NCBI lineage: Eukaryota > Metazoa > Chordata > Actinopteri > Siluriformes > Claroteidae > Chrysichthys > Chrysichthys cranchii. The sequence continues at coordinate 9,043,611 of JAQMCW010000008.1, read as the reverse complement.
AGGGGCATAATTTGCCCACCTGAAAAATGTAACCAACATTTACTCAGTACATTTTCAAATATCTCTTCAGTACATTTCTCTGTAATCATATGTTAGTAATCCATCCATCCATTATTCTTACTGCTTATCCATCTGGGTCGTGGAGAGGCTGGAGCCAGTCACCAATCTATTGCAGGGCTAACACGGAGATGAACAACCATTCACATTCACATTCAAACCTATGAGCAATTTAGAACAGCCACTTTAACCTAATCTACATGCCGTTAGACTGTGGGAGGAAACCGGAGCACCTGGAGGAAACCTGCACATGCAATTCATTAATTCCTTAATTTAAAGTAAACAGCTATGACTGTAAAGAATGAGACCTAACACCTTTCTCTGTAATTGATCTGTTGCTGCATGCACTCTGTAATTATCAAGGCAGCTTGTCTGGTTACCGCAAGCTATTAGCGTTCAGCTAGTTTGTATCATCAGAGCTATTGACATATCAGCTTTCGATTGAGAAATGAACAATAAAGAATGCTATAAAATGTAATATAATAAAATGTTTCTATGTAAAACGGTAACTCCCAGTGTGTGATTTGAGGATTTTTTTATTGTATTTTATGATTTTTTTTTTAAATAAAAAGTTCAGTTACTTTCATATCTTTTTGAGAGGTTTGACAGGTTATACTTGTATGCTTAACTTGAGTGAATAATTTGAAAGTGTACTTCAACTTTCACCAGAGTATTTATTTGGAACTTGAGTCCTTTTTTAACCAACTCTGCTTTTAAATAATGTTCCTTAAGTAACAGTGTGTGTGCATGTGTTTGTGTGTGTTACAGTTCTGGCACTCATGGCCTGTTCCTCCAGCCTCCACGGAGCATGGTCTAACCATCTCTCAAGTAGAAGTAGTTCCTAAGCCTGAAGTTAATCACGAACCTGAGGTGGAGGAGCCAGAGGAGCACAGAGAGGACAGAGGAAAAGACTTGCGAGCATTGGAGGGGTTGGAGCGGGACAATCCCATGCTACGTCGTCAGAAAGAATATAGCCAAATGATTGACGGCAGTGACGAGGAGGATAGAGACGATGAAGACGAAGAGTGGAATGAGCAGCCTTCTCCTTCCGACTATGAAAAACACTTTATCCCCTGCATTGTGGATGTGTGATTCTTCTTTTGTGTCTGGAACTGAGATTTTTTTTTATTTTTTGCTGTATATTTAAAATGCTTTGTAGATACAGATTTAGGTTGTCTTGAAAATTTATGCAGTGAAAAATGTCTTGCACCAAGCAACGGGATAAGGGGCCATTTTCAGGAGGGCTGCTGACTTGCGTATCATTCAGGTTTTAAAAGATTGAACACATCTTGCTGTAAATCAACTGTTTATTGGGAGAAATTGTGCATGGACAAACTCCTTGAAACAAAAACCCGTGAGGGTTTATGACTTTTTGGATGCCTGTGAAATTTGTAACAAAAAAATCCAAAAAGAATAATACTGAATTTGGAGTGGTTCACGGACCACCCTGTTACAAGCCAGCCATGGAATGAACAAGCAGCTTTCAGCTTAGATTCTTCTCTGCTTTCAGGGACAGATCTGGAGCAACTGACAGCCTGAATTACTTTTTACATGTGCAATTTGTGATTGAAATTTTTGCAAAAGCCTTTACAGTAATTGAACCTAATTACTGTGTGAAAGTGTCATACTTTGTTACATTTTTTTATTTTATTTTATTTTATTTTTGCAAATGAATGCATATTTTGCAGGAGGGAACAAATTTTTTACAAATTTTATTTTTTTATGCAAATTTATACTTGAATGCTACTGAAAGCTTGTAATAAAATTCACATGAATATGTCAGAGGTTTTCAAAGAATTTGTGGTGAAAGTAATTTTTTTCCTATTCTCTTTTAAGCTCTTTTACAGCCTTTAATCTGGTACATCATCCAGAGCATGTTTTTTGTTTTTTGGTGGTTTTTTTTTTTTTTCAATTGTATTTGAAGCAAATTTAAGTGAGAAACATTAGTAAACTAGTTTATGAATATTCCATAGGGGAAGCAGCAAGACTTCATAATCAAAACAGGACCGGCTGAACACATAAACCAAAACACGTATTGTAACACTGGGAGCAAGGTGTAGCAATTCACCCTGAGCACCATGCACACACTCTTTCACACCTAGTGCAATTTATCTTAGATAATCTATCTACCTGCATGTTTCTGGCCAGTGGGAGGAAACTCACAAAAACACAGGGACAGTAACCTGAACTCAGGACTGAACCCAGGACCCTGTTGCAGTGAGGCAGCAACATTGCCTGCTGCGTGCCACTCTGCCAACCAGGTAAAAAAAAAATGAAATGATATTGCATTTCTAGGATGTTCATTCAGATTTCACTAACAATTCCACTCATGTAGAATGTACTTAGTCTCGAATTAAGAAGATGAATGGTTTTGAGAACAAGAGGCTCAACAAAGATAACTCACTCACTCATCTTCTACTGTTTAATTGTGTTCAGGGTTACAGGGGAAACCTGGACCCAATCCGCTTTTTTGGGACTTTGGGCGAGAGGCGGGGTACACCCTGGGCACGTCACCAATCCACCGCAGGGCCAACACACAGACACAGACAACCATTCCCACTCACATTCACACCTACGGGCAATTTAGAGTAGCCAACCAGTCTAATCCCCTCTGTGCATGTCTCTGGACCATGGGAGGAAACCGGAGTACCCGGAGGAAACCCACATGGACATGGGGCGAACATGCAAACTCCACACAGAAAGGCGCCCAGGTCGATGTCAGGGTTCAAACCCAGGACCTTCTTGCTGTGAGGCGACAGTGCTAAACACCACCCCACACCACTGCACAACAAAGATTAGTACAACATAATTAATTTATGACATGAATTATATCATCATGTTCAGGTATAAACAAAAAAAACCTCAAAATCATGAAAAAAAGTATATTACATTGTGTTCTTTTGAAGTTTCAGAACATCTATCTTCCTCTTTAGTAGTATTTTTTTCTTGTATAATGAGCGCCCATCCCCCCTCCACCTTCCTTCCTCCACCTTCCCCCCTCATGCGCTCGCGCAGGCTGCATTCTTGTCTGCAGCGCAGCTCGCATTGCGCATGCGCAGTGTCTTTCCGTTCGTTGGTGGGGGAAGGGGGCGCTAGTGAAGCGCAATGGCGGCTTCAGGCTGTTCCTAACCGTACAATCACACGAGAGTCGTGTGGGGGGAGGAAAGAGGGGGGAAACGGAACAGGCCGAGCTGCTCTTTGTTTCTAGCTAAGATAGCTCGCTGGAGAAACCTGGGGGAGTTACCGGCGAGTCCTGACTTCACACAATGTAAGTTGTTTACGAGCTCTTCATAACTTCAGTACACAGAGCGCCGTCGGAGAGACTTAGACAAGTGTTCAGTAAAACGCGGAAATGTGGAAAATTGGTGTATTTTGTAAAAACAGCTCTTGTTTTCCTTTCGTGCTTACGACGAGACCGACATTATGTCCTAACCGACAGAGACACATACATACAGACAGACATACAGAAATGAATGAATGTAGTTTTGAAGCCGTGTTTTGAGCGCAGGGCTGAGCTGACAGAGCGGGGAGCAGACACTTGGCACAAACCGCGGAAAAAGTCACATTTGCTCCAACTTTAACCTGCGGCTCTGTGTAAAGCGCTCTCACTCGGCTGATGGGGGAGGACGGCATGGCCGGCTGTCTCAGCCAAACCGGCTACTTTTACTTTATACACTCTTTCAGTTGTATGCGCTTGTTAAAAAGTGTCTTATTAATCCTCATATTATATACTTATTACATTTGGACGGAGCAAAATCCCTAGAGACAGACTAAACACCAAAACTAACCGTCTGGGTTGTTTTTTGTCTTGTTTTCCGTCCCAATGGACTGTGCGTGTGTGTGTGTGTGTGTGTGTTTGCTCTCCCACAGCTAGCTGAGCTAACAGGCTACATGAACTCGCTCTGTGACTTCCTAGCTGTTGGAGGATGTTTTTAATTAGCCAGCATTAGCTGTTTACCTCTCAGAGAAGCTTTACACGTTGGTAAACTTGTTATTTGTCGATAAACGGTGTTGTTTTGTGGTTATTTTGATCTAGAAATGAAGCTTGACGGAAGTGTGCGCTGTGTACAGAGAGTGTATGTACACTTGCCGGTCGTTAGCGAACAGCACTGGAGCAGGCAGATGAGGAGTTTATTTAAACAGGATTGTTTCTGGTTTAGTCACTTTAAACCACTTTTAAGCAGTACTGCTAAAGTAAAAATGAGCAAAGGTAACTTTTGTGTCTTTAGAGAACTTTAGCAATACAGCTTTTTTCCTTTTTTCGTTAAGGCTATCTAAATACTTGTTAGCAGTTATGCTAGCTGGTCACGAATTGCACAACTGCTCACTTCAGGAAACGCTGAATGATCCGGCCGGTAGTTATCTGTCTGAACAACATGATATCCTCGATTTTTCCATACATCGAAGCTATATTTGTTATGAAATGTTCTTTGTGATTTCAGTCGTATCTCGCTCATATACCGAGTCAGTTTTGTAGTTTCTTAAGCCGCCTGAGCGGATTTATTACTACCACACTGACAGAAGTGTGTTTACTGTAACTCTGCATATTCGACCTCTTTCACAACTTAATACAAGCGTTATTATTAATTCACTGCTTTAATGTGTGTGTATGTGTGTGTGTGTGTGTGTATATATATATATATACATATATATATATATATATATATATATTTAAAAATTGTGTTTGTGTATGTATGTTACAGCTGATAGGAAGAACAACGAGAATAAATGATGAATCTCTTGTTCAGCGCTGTTGAACGCTGTCTTCTGATTGGTCAGAAAGCGTTGCAAAACAATACCACAAATATTCCTGCCTATTTGGTCTCTGGCCTTATCATAATGATTCCGTTTTTATGGACAGAGGCTCAAATAGCAGCACTTTGTAACGGCCAATAAGTTTTCCGGACTGACTTTTTGTAATCGTCGATGTGGTAAATGTTTCTGAGAGGAGGTGTTTAATTTAGGTTTTTGAATGGAGCCTTCAGTGTCAGAGATGACGTTCCACAATATTAAATATAACAATAAATTAATTAAAAATATATATATTTTCATAATAAAAAAGAATCAGCAAATTACTGTTGCATGAGGGGAATACAGTGTTTTGGGATGTGCCGTTAATTATTTTTCCACAACAGCACACCTCATTGTGTTTTATTCTGTATATTTCAAGGTCATGATAATGTCTTGGTCTTTTCTAATCTTGGATTTTCAGTGGCATCACTAGCAGGGCAACGCTGGGCTGACAATACTGTCATAACCGTTCTGTAAAATTCTAATGTTGGACCTATTCTGTATAATATATATGCATTTATTTTGCTTCTCAAGGTAGTTGTATTGGTATTTTTTGTATTTTTTTACAGGATAAACTGTGTTGGCTGGCTGATTTAAACCAGTAAAACAAAGTAACGGGAGGAACAAAATAATAAATCAGTAATAGTTTGGTTTAAACCTGAGCAAATGTGTTTTAATCACCATGATGTAGCACAACATGACAACATTAAACTGAGAAAGTGTAGTGTCGAAGTAAGAATCATGTTAGTTTGTGGTTGTTCTTTATTATCCATTTTGCTGTTTGCTTGTTTTCTGTAAAAAGAAATCCCTGAATGCAATATGTGAGCTTTGGGGGGGGCCCACAGAAGCGTAAACACACTCCTAATTTTATCAACCCTGTCTACTGGTATGTGTATACCACATCTGTATAATATGGGGAAGAATTTCAACATGTTTTTGCATACTGAGAGAAGAACAGAAAAAACGCTGAATTGAAGCTCTCTTATAATGGATGTCTAAACACAGCCAGCATTTAAAATATGAATTTATAGCCTTGGATATTGATTGACATATTTACAGTCTACTAATAAAATTAGACATGCTAACATCTTGTCAAAATGTCTGATGTAGCAATACAGATATGCAGGTTCTCACAAACAAGGCAGTGACAAATTAGTTTGTCCAAAAGAGGCTGCATCTCAAAAAGACCCAGGTATATTGATTCATGAAGCAGCTGTACAGAAATTCTTTTTTAACGTTAGTTGCAATATTTTTAACGTTAACATTTAGTGCCTGCTGTAGCATCTGCCCTTAGACCACTGTAATACGTTTCAGGCCAAATGGCTTTCGTTCTTTCCTTTTGCAGTCATTTCATATTTGCTGCAGATGTGGTGAAAATTTGAACAATAATTGTGGATTATTGCTGTTTAAAGTGTTAGAATATTTATGGACATTTTTGCTTTGTGTATATATTTATACTTGGCTATAAGAGTGTTCTCTTACCATTTTCTTTGCAGATCAGTGCCTTTTTTTTCCTCTCATTTCTCCCGGCTGTGCTGAGAGATGTCCACTCCGGACCCACCCATGGGAGGGACCCCTCGGCCCGGCCCTTCTCCAGGCCCTGGTCCGTCCCCAGGAGCCATGATGGGTCCAAGCCCAGGACCTTCACCTGGCTCTGCTCATGGTATGATGGGCCCCAGCCCGGGACCACCACCTTCAGGACACAACCTACCTCCACAGGGGCCCTCAGGATACCCGCAGGAAAATATGCATCAGATGCACAAGGTGAGTTTATACAGTGATGATGGCCAAGACAGTCTCTTTATGTACAGGTTACTGTTCGGTTTATAAGCTGAACTATTGTTATTGACAAACGAGGTGGGGACTTGTGATGTGTCTTTAATTTGGTCATTTGGATATGCTAGTTGCTGCACATTGACACTTTCAATAAGATACAGAGGACTGTATTAAATCCTTTGGAAGTGGAATTATAAAAAAGCAGAACATTTTTCTGTGCACACTTCTAGATCGCATTTATCAAACAAATAGACTTTGCATAATACCATAATGCACTCACCTTTTTTATTTTAAATCATTCCAGTTTTTATATAGGGATGAGTATTTTGCACATTTATTTCAAGCATATTTATGGAGTGTATTGCTACCGATTATTACCTTTTCTTTTAGATAATAATCAACTAACATAATTATTTACATCTTAGAGTGAGATTTATATCTATACCCCAGCAGATTTTTATCAGCATTTTGTCATTTATGTGTAAATGAATGAATGAATGAATAAATAAATAAATAAATGCAAACTGCTGTTTCTTCTTCCTGTCTACAGCCTATGGAGGGCATGCATGAGAAGGGTATGCCAGATGACCCTCGCTACGGCCAGATGAAGGGCATGGGCATGAGACAGGGTCCTCACAGTGGTATGGCGCCACCGCCCAGCCCCATGGACCAACATTCTCAAGGTACGCACTTGGCACGGTGTAGGTTTAATATTGTAATTTGCTGCAATTAGTAACTATCCAAAGGCGGAGTTAAGATTATGCCTAAGAAGAAAGCAACAGCATGTACACATGTAGTGGTTGTAAAATTCCAGTTCTAGTGTTTGCTTGTGGTTGGCAGAATTTCTCCCATGCAAGATATTCCCCACTGCTATTGCAGGTTATATATTTCTTCTTCAATTGCATATGTAGGAGAAGTAGCAAGCATAAGCTGCGTGAAGGTTGCAGTTCAGTGTCAAGACTACAAGAATCCACAAGAACGTGATATCTAGTGTATTTAAAGCAGAGATGCCCAACTCCTGTCCTGTGGGCTTAAAAGTCCTACACTGTTTGAGATCAGTGCCTAGATTCAATTTCCCTGGTTCATTCCCATCTATAGTTTGTGTTAAAGCAGGAAAGTTACCAGTTTTGGGCTTTTCCCCTAACTTCCGGGACTTAAGTTAAGTTTTTAAGCCTAAAGTTGTATATTGATATTTTCTTGTTTTTCCTTTTGATCATCTGTGTTTAATGTTTTTCAGGTTATCCCTCTCCTCTTGGTGGCTCTGAACATGCTCCCAGTCCCGTGCCTGCTAATGGCCCACCTTCGGGCCCGATGATGCCCTCTGGCCCTGGTGGTGTGCCCATGGAGGGTAGTGACCCTCAGGCTATGGTCCAGCAAAATCGAGGTGGGGGTGCTGTACCGGGTCCAGGCACAGGGCCTAATGGTGGACCAGCAGGGCCTGGTGGCCCAGGTGGCACTGGGGGACCCACACCATTCAACCAGAACCAGCTCCACCAGCTCCGCGCACAGATCATGGCATACAAGATGCTGGCCCGAGGTCAGCCTCTTCCTGACCAACTTCAGATGGCTGTGCAGGGCAAGCGGCCAATGCCAGGAATGCAGCCAGGGATGCCCAATATGCCCCCTGCTTCAGGACCCGGAGCTGGCCCTCCTGGACCTGGAGGCCCTAGCCCAGCTGCTCCAAATTACAACAGACCACATGGTAATTCTGCTGTCCTTTTCTTCTCTCTCTCTCTCTCTCTCTCTCTCTCTCTCTCTCTCTCTCTCGGACTCTTATTACACAGGTATATGGGAACCATGTTTGTTTATACTATCTGCAGTGTAAAAAAAAAAAAAAAAAAAAAGTATCAGGTGGACTTTTCATGTAATAATAGGCATAAAACCTGAGATCTTTGGAACTGAACCAAGTTAGACAAGTAAAACGACAAACCTACATGTTTTATACCAACATTTGGATTTATACCATAGCTCTTGTGCAATGTGTAGGACGTAATGGATTGCAGCCATAAAGCCAGGTGGATTCATTGTGTCCCTTTGCAGGTATGGTAGGACCGAATATGCCTCCTCCAGGACCATCTGGAGTTCCCCCAGGTATGCAGGGACAGCCCCCCAATGGACCACCCAAATCATGGTCTGAAGGTGAGAGCTGAAAAGCAGCTTATGTTCTTTTTCAGTGGATTCCTTTAGATTGTATAAGTGACTTTTATTTCCATGTTAACAACACAAAGGAATGGAGATTCTGAATGTTTTGGCTTAGATTTCAGTAATCAGTATGGGTGATTTTGTACTGGAGTGCTAAACTCTGTGTGTTTGTGTTGTAGGGCCCATGGTGAATGCTGCTGCTCCAGCCAGTGCTCCTCAGAAGTTAATCCCACCTCAGCCTACTGGTCGGCCCTCTCCTGCCCCACCCTCTGTACCCCCAGCCGCTTCTCCCGTCATGCCCCCTCAGACCCAGTCTCCAGGCCAACCAGCCCAGCCACCTCCCATGATGCTCCATCCAAAACAGAACCGCATCACGCCCATCCAGAAACCACGTGGTCTTGATCCTGTGGAGATTCTACAGGAGAGAGAGTACAGGTGAGAGAGTGTGTCCTGGAGGAAATGTCTGCATTTGCATTATAACAGTTTATTCATTAAACTCCCCTTCTCCCATGTCAGGCTGCAAGCTCGTATAGCCCATCGTATCCAAGAGCTGGAGAATATTCCTGGCTCTCTAGCAGGAGACCTGAGGACCAAAGCCACCATTGAGCTGAAGGCCCTGAGACTTCTCAATTTTCAGAGACAGGTAGGTTGTTAGGTTTATTCCTGTAAGCTCAGATGTACTTGGATAGTTCCGCCATATCACCTGCTTCTAATCTGCCTCATATCAAAATACTTGATATTCGTGGTAACAGCACATCAGTATTATCAGAGCCATAGAAACAGGGCTCTAAAAATAGTTAGCGATATGCAAAAAAGAGAAATGCAACATTTGCTTAGCACACTGAAGACTATGTAGATCTTTGTAAACCTTCACGATCGTCTCTCTCACAGCTGCGGCAAGAGGTGGTAGTGTGTATGCGGCGTGATACAGCCCTCGAGACGGCACTCAATGCCAAAGCCTACAAACGCAGCAAGAGACAGTCCTTGCGTGAGGCTCGTATCACGGAGAAACTGGAGAAGCAACAGAAGATCGAGCAAGAGCGTAAACGTCGCCAAAAGCATCAGGTACTAGGGTACATTAAACAAAGATGTCTGTTTGGCATATTTAACCGAGAGCTTTTTAAGTTAGTCACAGTCATATGTTATATGTGGTTTGTGTTTTTTTTTTTTTTTATGATTGATATATGATTTTAGTCTTCATTCAGGTTCATTCACTATGGAAAACTAGTTTACAAATCTAATTTCTGTAGAAAACATACAACATGATCTTTCCTTTCTTTTCTCTTCAGGAATATCTCAACAGTATCCTCCAGCATGCTAAAGACTTTAAGGAATACCATCGTTCCATCACAGGAAAGATGCAGAAGCTTACCAAAGCTGTGGCTACCTACCATGCCAACACAGAGCGTGAGCAGAAGAAAGAGAATGAGCGCATTGAAAAGGAGAGAATGCGAAGGCTGATGGTGAGGAATCATGCACACACCCAGACTGAAACATGGTCCAGATTAATCTCCGCCTCTAAAGCAAATTTCCCTATCTATCCCCTAGGCAGAGGATGAGGAGGGTTACAGGAAGCTGATTGATCAAAAGAAAGACAAGCGTCTGGCCTACCTTCTACAGCAGACAGACGAGTATGTGGCCAACCTCACAGAGCTTGTGCGTGCCCATAAGGCTGTTCAGGCCCTCAAGGAGAAAAAGAAGAAGAAGAAAAAGAAGGTATGATCTTTTAAGGCTATAGTATGGGAATACTCCTGGTAATAATGTCTTGTTGCGAAAAAATTATAATTTCTCTTTGTTCTAGAAGGCCGACAACGGTGAGACTGGAGCTCCAGCTCTGGGCCCAGATGGAGAGGTAAACAGCACTCCTTTATTATTTCTTATTGGGGTATAGAGTGGTCAAACTAAATGTAAATGAATGAATTTGGTCTCGCAACAAATGAACTTGAATGTTAACAGATTTGGGAATAAAATCTTTCCCTACCTGCTCCACCTCTGCGGTAAATATAGTGAGGTCCAGAAAGTCCAGTGACCACTATTTAAAGCATTAATAAGGAACGTCCTGCAGTTGTTTCCTTCTAATTAAAGCCTTTAGATCTAGTGTGCTGTTTTAAGTGCTCAGTAGTGTAGCCACTGCCTTTTATTTGACCTGATTATGACATCATATACTGGCTCTAACACTTTTTCATGCTTTCCTTGTGCTGTAGCCTCTGGATGAGACCAGTCAGATGAGTGACCTCCCAGTGAAAGTCATTCATGTGGACAGTGGCAAGATTCTAACTGGTGTGGATGCTCCCAAAGCAAACCAACTGGAAGCCTGGCTGGAGATGAACCCTGGGTAAGCATGTGTGCATGTTCGTAAAGTGGCAGTTTACACTAAGTGCAGATTTGAGGTGTTTCAATGTATTTTGTGAGGTAAAAATGTTTCTTTAAACCACAAAATAATGAAATAATGTCTTGATATATTAATGGATTTCTATCAGATATAGTACAGTGGTTCTTTATTCGCAGTATTCCCAAAGTTCAATGTGTAAATGAACTTGTATGCCTTATCTGTAGGTATGAAGTGGCACCACGGTCTGATAGTGAAGACAGTGGCTCAGATGATGATGAGGTAATCGTAGTATTCTGACATATTTGTGTGTGCGCAAGCACTCTGGTAGTGTCGGTGCCTGTGCCCTTAGTTGTTTGCTGTAGACAATGTATCTGACGTATATCTGTTCTGCCTCAGTTTTGACAATTTAGCCTTGAGCCCTCTCCAGCAGAAACATCTTACTGTGCGGTGTATTAACTGATACCATGATATGAGATTTTCTTATGTGATCATTCTACGTTTACTGTCTGTGCTTTATGCTTCACACCTTCCTGTTCTCCTCTGCAGGAGGATGATGACGAGCAGCCACAACCATCCCAGCATCCAGCAGAAGAGAAGAAGAAAATTCCAGATCCTGACAGTGAGGACGTGTCTGAGGTCGATGCGCGTCACATTATTGAGTGAGAATCCAATCATTTTCACGCAGTATCATGATGTTGCATATTATTTGATGTAATGTTTAATGGACTTTACTTCTTTGTGTACTTTATTCAAAGAAAGCATGTTGTAAAAATGAATTCCAAAATTGGTTTATTGGTTATGCACTAGAGCTACAACATTACTTGTTGATTACATTAGTCTGACAGCTCCAGTATAAAACTAACAAAGGAAACTTTGGACACTAGACATGTTGTGTGATCAGAGAAAATTCCATTAAAGGTTTTGTTTTGTTTTTTTTCACTGTACTGGCATCATTTAATTTATGGCGTTTTACTGAAATGACAAGCAATTCTGTCACATTGTCTTGCAGTCACGCTAAGCAGGATGTGGACGATGAGTATAGCCATGCTCAGTTTGCTCTGGGCCTGCAGTCCTATTACTCTGTGGCACACGCCGTCACTGAGAAAGTGGACAGGCAGTCTTCTCTTCTGGTTAATGGGACACTCAAACAGTACCAGGTACAGGCACGCAGAGTAAACAGATGCTCACTGTCTAGACTATCTATATATGTTTATGTTTACCAGGATGTATTTTTTTCTTGCTCTCTGCATGTGGCAGATTAAAGGTTTGGAGTGGCTTGTGTCGCTGTATAATAACAATCTAAATGGCATTCTTGCGGATGAGATGGGCTTGGGAAAGACTATCCAGACCATCGCACTCATCACCTACCTCATGGAGTACAAACGTATTAATGGACCATTCCTCATAATCGTTCCCCTCTCGTAAGTTTGTCTCAGTTTTTTTTTTAAATCATGTCTTGGAATTATTTTAAAATTATTGTTTTAAAGGTGTCATTACATTGTCTTTTCATTAATTTTGCAGTGTTCTGTAGTATGAATGAATGCCCTGTGAGTCGGTTTTGGTGGGGGAAAAAATGCTCTGGCGCTCCTGTTTCAGGCTGTTCTAGTTTGGTGGAATAGTGGGTGAGGGGAGAACGACAGGATTTCGGCTCTTACTCATTAATATTCATGACATGCAAACGTCTGCAAAACTCAAGGTTGCGTACCACAGTAAGGGAGTTTTTGTACTGCTGTATCTGTAGGTGATATTCAGTACAACATCATGACCTTGAGTGGGAAATTGCTTTTATGCAACAGCTTAGCAAGTGCCTTTTGTTAGTTAACACTTATAAGCAAGAACAGATTGATTAAAAAAAATTTTTTTATTTTTTATTTTATATATCCCCCCTCACTTTTTAGCATGTCTGCTATCTGGCTAGCAAGTCACCGTTTGATGCATTCCCATTAAAACGATAGATGGTGAAATTGGCATCCCTACATCCTTTTAATCATCTGACGAGCTTTTATGTGTTAAGCCCAAAATTATTCTCTTGAAAAGTATCATTTGCCAGGTCCACAGTCGTTAACATGTCTGTAGTAACTGGTTTTGAGCTAGGAAGTGAAATATTATGTGGTGAACACCACTTGACCAATCAAATGAACAGACTGGAACTAAATGTTGTATAAAGGAAACGTATTCACGCCAGGTTTATACTAAACGCACGGAAGCTAAATTCGGCTTGTTTGAATGCAAGTAAGAGGAGATTCTGAGTTTTTATTTAGACATCATTTCTAGGTCATGCAACCCCACGTGAGGTTGTGACTCCTAGTTTGGGAACTGCTATATTAACCTAATGTTGAAAGGGTACCTAAGCAAGCGAAATGCTTTTAAGATTTTTATTTATTTTTTTATGAAACGTCCTTATTGTCTTTTCACAGCACTCTGTCCAACTGGGTGTACGAGTTTGACAAATGGGCTCCATCTGTGGTCAAAGTCTCCTATAAGGTGATTAAGGCTATTTATTGTTTTCCAAAATAAAGACAGCCTTGTCTCCTGCCCACCTGCTCTCTGTGGTGCAGTGATTCACTGTTTCTTCTCGTCTTGTCAGGGTTCTCCTGCTGCTCGCCGGTCTTTTGTTCCCATTCTACGCAGTGGCAAGTTCAATGTGCTTCTTACTACCTATGAGTACATCATCAAAGATAAACAAGTGCTGGCCAAGGTAGATCAGTCATAGTCTGTACATACATTTACCATTGTTTAATCCTTTCTCTTTGGAACAAACTACAGTGCAGGATTATGTGGTGTTTATAGCATTCTGAAATGCAAATGATTTTAGTTAGTGCTGAATTCCCAGCTTCCGTTTCTTTATTCGACCGATATTTTGGAGGAATAGAAAGATGCATCTTTCTTTTCAGATCCGCTGGAAGTACATGATTGTAGACGAGGGGCACCGTATGAAGAATCACCACTGTAAGCTGACTCAGGTTCTAAACACACACTACCTGGCCCCCAGGCGCGTGCTTCTCACCGGCACACCTCTGCAAAACAAGCTGCCTGAGCTCTGGGCCCTGCTCAACTTCCTGCTGCCCACAATCTTCAAAAGCTGCAGCACCTTTGAGCAGTGGTTCAATGCACCATTTGCCATGACTGGTGAAAAGGTAACTTTATGCAGTGCATATCTAAAATATGGTTACTGTCGGTTCAGGTTTTATATCATGTATGGTTTTACAGATGTACTTTGCTTTAAAGTGGCCAAATGTTTCTCACTCTTGGTTACTAATCCTTCATTAATTAGTCATTAATCATACCGTGTCCCTATTCTGTAGGTCGACCTCAATGAGGAAGAGACCATTCTGATCATCCGGCGTCTTCACAAAGTGCTCCGCCCCTTCCTGCTCAGGAGGCTCAAGAAAGAAGTAGAGGCCCAGCTGCCTGAGAAGGTCCTTTACTTTATTCATTCCCCTTTGTGCATTTATTTCTTTCCCCACCGCAGATTCAATAACACCTGTCCTAAATGGGATCCAGTGGAACTTGATTTTTGTGGCTTTTGGACTTGCATAAAGTGGTCAGAGTGAGGACATTTAAATCAACTGCAATTTAATGGTCTTTGGTTAGACCAACATGGGGGATAAAATTTTGCATTACTCGTTTATCAGTCTTGAAGTGTTTTGTTAGGAACAACAAAAAATCCCTACCGTCACATTACAACTTCTACCAAAGTGCTGCACTCAGACCATTCAGAATGTTCTCGATTTGTATACAAATCATCGCTTGGCGTCTTTGTTAAATCCAAGCGAATGGGTATGAATTTTCTAGCAGTACTCACACAACCATAAATTTTGGTATTGCATTGTATTTATTTTCATCTGAAACGTAGCAGTACCTTGTGCAGTTAAGAGAAATGCCATTTTTCCACATCAGTCACATCTAAGCAGCCCTGCTTTTCAGATACAGCACTACAGTGTAGACATCACGTATACATTTACTCTGGCCAAGTGACCCATTCTTCATTTTACTGCATGTGTGTATGTGTGGAATGGCCGATGGTCCATAACTCTGCTGATACAGATTTTTTTTTTTTTATCCCCCTCTCTGTTTAGGTTGAATATGTGATCAAGTGCGACATGTCAGCTCTACAGAGAGTACTGTACAGGCACATGCAGGCTAAAGGAGTCCTGCTTACTGATGGCTCTGAGAAAGACAAGAAGGTAATGGTGAAGAGATCAACCCAGTTGTTCTACGGAATAACGAATTGTATATGGGAGCATGAATCGGTACTATCTGTGTTATGTGTTACAGGGAAAAGGTGGAACTAAGACACTGATGAACACAATCATGCAGCTGCGGAAGATCTGTAACCACCCATACATGTTTCAGCATATTGAGGTACGCTCCAACGCTCCGGTTTCTCATTGTATAAACCAGACGCCAGCTTTTTGTGCTGTGTAATAATGATGTTTTGGTTTTTAGGAGTCCTTCTCTGAGCACCTGGGCTTTACCGGGGGCATTGTTCAAGGGTAAGTGCTCTCATGAGCAGACAGATATTCTCATGTTCTTCCTTGTGTCCTTGTATTTGACTTCCTTTGTATCTTTTGCCTCACCTTCTCTCCAGGCTAGACTTGTATCGAGCCTCTGGAAAGTTTGAGCTTCTGGACCGCATTCTTCCCAAGCTGCGTGCAACCAACCACAAAGTGCTGCTCTTCTGTCAGATGACTTCGCTCATGACCATCATGGAGGACTATTTTGCCTACCGTAATTTTAAATACTTGCGTCTAGATGGTGAGTTTCTTTACTTATATTATTGTATTGGACTATATATTTGGATAAGTTGCTGTTTATGCTGAAATACTAAAAAATGTTTAAATCTGTGTATGTAGGAACCACTAAGGCTGAGGACCGTGGCATGCTGCTTAAGAACTTTAATGACCCTGCATTTCAATACTTTGTGTTCCTGCTGAGTACCAGAGCTGGGGGCCTGGGGCTCAACCTGCAATCTGCTGACACCGTCATCATTTTTGACAGTGACTGGAATCCTCATCAGGTATGAAGGCTGGCAGGAGGGAGAGCAAGCGAGAGTGTTTCCATTTTCATTCAGCAAAATCCTCTTGCTGTATTTTACCCTGTGTACATCTTCCCCCAATTCACAGCATCTCACAACCCCACTTTCTTTTTCCTGTTAATCATTTTCTGCAGGACTTGCAAGCTCAGGATCGTGCTCATCGCATTGGGCAACAGAACGAGGTGCGCGTTCTACGTCTCTGCACCGTCAACAGCGTGGAAGAGAAGATCCTGGCCGCCGCCAAGTACAAATTAAACGTGGACCAGAAGGTGATCCAGGCCGGTATGTTTGACCAGAAGTCCTCCAGTCACGAACGCAGAGCTTTCCTGCAGGCCATCCTGGAGCATGAGGAACAGGACGAGGTACAGCGTCTACACTGATACTGAACTTTTTTTTTTTTCTTTTTTTCTTTTTTAAAGCAAGTGCTGAGCGAATCTGTGACTCTTAACTTCTGTGTAGTTTCTAACTTCTTTGCTGATTTGATTCCTCTCTCTTAATTTCAGGAGGAGGATGAAGTACCTGACGATGAGACGGTCAATCAAATGATTGCCAGGAGCGAAGAGGAGTTTGATCACTTTATGGTAAATGCTGCAATTTATTAAGGCTGTGATCTGATAATATAGACTGCACCCATATGTTTGTTAATTCTAGTTTTAATGTAACCTCATTCTGTTTACCATCTTTGATCTTTCCTTGTTTCACCCATTCTGTCGATGTCCTGCTTCTCTTCAGCGCATGGATCTAGACCGGCGTCGTGAAGAGGCCCGAAACCCTAAGCGTAAGCCTCGTCTGATGGAGGAAGATGAGCTTCCCACATGGATAATGAAAGATGACGCAGAAGTGGAAAGGCTCACCTGTGAGGAAGAAGAGGAGAAGATGTTTGGGCGTGGATCACGGCAGAGAAAGGAGGTGGACTACAGTGACTCCCTTACTGAGAAACAGTGGCTCAAGGTGAGACAAACAGAAACCGCAAGCGTATATTTATCCTGGGTTCATTTTATGTATCCTTACTTTAATTCTTCGTAATTCTTGAAAGGCTTTTTAGCTGTGGCTTATTTTAATCCATTGTTTTTTGCATTCGCATGTTTTAGACTTCTTGTTTTATAGTTAATCAAATGCTTGGTAAATCCTCTCCTCAGGCGATAGAGGAGGGCACACTGGAGGAGATTGAAGAGGAAGTACGGCACAAGAAGACGACCCGGAAGAGGAAGCGAGACCGTGACCTAGATCTCCCAGGCCCAGCCACGCCCAGCTCCAGTGGGCGAAGCAGAGATAAGGATGACGACAGTAAGAAGCAGAAGAAGCGGGGTCGCCCCCCTGCAGAGAAACTCTCTCCTAACCCACCCTCCCTCACCAAGAAAATGAAGAAGATTGTTGATGCTGTGATCAAGTATAAGGACAAGTAAGTCTTATCATTATAATATGGTGCCATTTGGTGGGAACCATCAAAATACCTCGGATGATTAACCTTACTAGGTTCAAGTCATGTGTGACTTTGTGGGAAAGACATGATGGAAATTGAAGTGATTTGAAAGCTTTATTGTCATTGTACAAAACACAGCGAGATTAGCGAAATTCCAACTGAATCAGTGTGCTGCCTTTGAGATCTTTAAAACAGCATGTCTGACAATACACTGAGGTCTTGTTTGAACATGAGGAATCAGAAAAATTAATTGTATCTTGTGGTTGTATGTTTTGCCTTTTATGTTTGTATTATATGTGGTCTTGTGTTTCTTCCTTGTGTCATGTTAGCAGTGGCAGGCAGCTGAGTGAGGTCTTTATCCAGCTTCCCTCTCGCAAGGAGCTGCCGGAGTACTATGAGCTTATCCGAAAACCTGTGGACTTCCGCAAGATCAAGGTACCTCACCAGGAAAAAAAATTGATAATTTAATTATTTACTAATAGTTGTACTAATTATATACTGATTATTTGATAAATATTCTTTTGTGTCCATAAATAAGGGCTTGTACAGATATCTGAATCTAAAATTATTTAAGTTTTTTTTTTATAGGGTTATGGATCCGACCGATAAATCTGCGTACAGATATTATCCATGGATATGAGCTAATTGCTGATAAATCAATATCTGTGTTTATAACTGCCAATAAATGACAATTAAAAAAAAAACCAGAGACTGAAGATAGATCCCTGAACCGTCATGAGTGGTTTATTTTTGACCACGAGTGGTTTAAGGATTTTTTTTTTTTGTACATTTCCTATATGAATAAACAATTAAGATAAACTAAAATACAGTGGAACCTGGGATTGCGAGCATAATTCGTTCCGGAGACGTGGTTGTAATCCAAAGCACCCGTATCAATGGATATCAAATGAAACAAACAAGATGTGCTTTAACTGCAGACTGTCAGCTTTTATTTGAGGTATTTACATCCAAATCAGGTGAA
>JAQMCW010000008.1:8953409-8980217 GCA_030068335.1 Chrysichthys cranchii | reverse complement strand
GATTAATTAATTACAAAGCCTCTAATTAATTAGATTAATTTTTTTAATCGAGTCCCACCCCTAATATATATATATATCATATATTTATATCATATATTTATATTTATTATTATTATATACTTGGGAGACGTTTCTCTTTCTATGCTTTTTCTTTTTTGTTTCTTTGACTTCATGTGTCAGATTCCTCCAGAGAGAGCTGGAGAGACTCAAAGACAATGAGAGGGAAATTCAGGCTCTGCAGCAGGAAGTAGACGAAGACACAACTGAAGTAATTCCCTCAGCCATGTAAGGAAATCCAGCTGTTAGACACCTACAGACTAACACACTGCCAGCTAGGATTTTACATGCCACAGAACTGAGCTGTATGTTACTAAAACCCTGTCTTTTGACAGTTTTGCGGGTGTTATTTTTTCTTTTTAAATAGATTTTTGACTAGTTGGCAATAATCATAAAAAACTTAATAAAAAATGACAACAATTCAACAAAAAGGAAATCCAATAAATGTTTAAAAGGTGCCGATGTAATTCCTAAGTGTGTTTTACTTACACTAACCATGCTGCTTATGTGTTGCAGATATTTAGCACAGCTCTACTGTAAAGTTACCAGAATTAAATTAGAGTTGGGTACAGAGCCACACATATTGCGTGGAGGTAAGCACCCCCATCCACACTGCACTGTGTAATCTTCCCTGTCATCTTCTTCTAGCTATATTTAGAGTCTTACTCTGTTATAAGTAGTATAGTATAAATAAACCTATATACAGTGGTTCTACATGTATGATGGTGAGATACCCTAAATAGATCTCTGGATGGGCTTCAGCAGATTCAGCAAATTGTGGTGAATATTTTAGTGTTTGATGCAGTGAGATGATGGCATTAAGGGGGACTTTAGCCCTTGTGGAAGAGGATCACTTTCACGGTCAGAGTCTGTAGTGTGAGAGTAGTCTCTGCTGTTGTGTAAATCAGCACCTGAAGGCAAACTCTGTTTCTGTAAAAATATAACTACAGTGGACCCTCAACTCACGAACTCGATTCGTTCCGAGACTCTGTTCGTGACCCGATTTGTTCACGACCCAAATTCATTTTTCCCACTGAAATGAATGTAAATACAGTCGATGTGTTTCAGCCCTCAAAAACATGTTTTTAAAGTGTATTATAGGTTTATGTGTGGTAATAAAACAGAATAAAATTAAAATAACCTTAATTATAGAAAAATAAAACTAAATGAAATAAACAGATGATTTTAATGCACGTTACCTTTGCGGTGGATATGTAGTTGCTGGCGCATGTGGACGGTGGCGGAGGGATATGGTGGCGGTTCTTGTGTTTTGTGATTTATTTATTTCTTTATTTCGACTGTTATACACTTAGGCTTCTTACTCACTACCATTTCCACTTTTCACTTTCTTGGGACCAATAATGAAGGCTTATAGAGCAAAAATGCAGAGAAAAAATGCAATGAACACATTCACTTCCCGAGTGCTTGACCGGAACTGAATGTTTGTGCCGTGAAGTGGTGGTGGAGGGATATGGTGGCGAAGCTCATGTTTACCGATCATTTCTTTCTTTATTTTAACTGTTCTACACTTAGGCTTCTTACTCTCAATGAAAAAATGCATTGGAACACATTCACACCACGAGTGCTTGACCGGAACTTAAGGTTTGTACCGTGAAGTGTGGGTTGGCTTACTGTACGTCGGTTGAGGATTTGTTCGTCGGTCAGTACAAAATCTGCTCGGGAATTTAGTTCGTATGTCGATTTGTTCGCCATCCAAAGCGTTTGTGAGCCGAGGGTCCGCTGAATTTCCACAGTATCTTTTTTTAAAAATTATACACATGAACACCGACAATGAGCTGGGATGCTGTACTTGCCTCACGAGCTGTGTAAATAGATTGAATATGCTTTGCTTAATTATTGTATTTATTTCAAATTAAATATTTTATTTATTTAAGGAGTAAATTTAAAGTTAAAACCATTTGAAGCTTCAGTTCCTCACCCTCAGAGCTCTGGATGAAATTTGTGTCAGGGGCTAACCCCCTTTTTTTCTCAAGGGAAAAAAGTTTAAAAACTAAGTCTAAACTGCAGAACAAATAAGTGTTTTGCAGAAAGGGATTCAAGAAATATTGGAAATTGTTTTAAAATTTTGCCTACACTTCATGAATACTTGCTGCAGTAGTTTTTATTTATTTAATCTTTTCTTAACAATAATTTTGTTTAATTGCCTGAGAGTTGAGAAAATACATTTCATTATTAAACACTTTCAGCAATTTTGAGTGCCCTTCGAAACATTAGCATAATAGCTGTTTTGGTTCAAAGCTCTATCACTAGGTGGCGCTGTGAACTTAGATAAAGGGTTAAGAATTGCTGCTTCTAAGGCCGAGTTCCAAAGTGTCTGGCTGCAGACTGGAGCTCCACGCTAGACAGGAAACACGAGACCTCCACGCTAGACGGGAAACACATGACCTAGGGTTGATTTTAGGGTCAGGGGTGGGGTTCGGTTAGTGTGGAGGTCACGTGTTTCCTGTCTACAGTGGAGCTCCAGTCTGTAACCAGACCCTTCTCGAGCAGTCCAGCAGTCCTAATCTACCCGACCACTTAATGATCATATGTTATTAAGCTCCGACGTTAAACTCTGCAGCAGCGGACATCGTGTCCATTATGTTCAGACGTTATGGTGCCAGTTCCTCTGAGTCAGTAGATCAGTGTGAAGTTATTTAAAAGGACATGTAAATATCCACTAGACCCTTTTGGCTCTTTTTTTCCCCACATCATTACTCTTAGAGTGCAGTCAAAATGAAATATTTTCATTATAGCGTGATGGTAATATCAATGACACAGCAACACTGGAATTCTTGAATCTGATTGGTCAAAAGGCATAACAAGAGCTGTTCTATAATTCCACTGAGGGTCTATCTGAACCAATAAAATTCTGTATTAATGTGCTGAGTCTAATGTGTTTTTTCTATTGCAACGGCTCGTTTACAGATTTACAGGGACTTGTAATGTGGATTTATGGGTGTCGGGGCTTTGTAACAGTCAGTAAGATTTCAGTCACAGGAAAGTCCTCAGAATAGAGGACTTTGTACTTTCCATTTTCTCGGTAACATGACAAGCCTCACGTTTTTTCTGTCTGATTAACTTCGAAAGGGCGAAAGAAAGGCTGGCGAGGGAACGGCTATTTGTAGCTGCTTTGATGCGAATAGTAACGGGAAGTAATTGTATTACAAACCTTTCACAGGGTAGTGATAGGAACTCACCTGTGCTTTGCACATAACACCAGCTTGTTGTTGATTATTCTTCTCCAATAAAACACACATGTAGGATAATATGCCAGTGTTTTTGTTTCCCCAGTTCACTATGGCCAAGATCTGACGACTCCCATCAACATAGACACGTCGAGCTGCTCCCCCTGCGACGTCAGCGATGAGCTCTGGGGCCTCGTCAGCACAGACTGGTAGAATTCTGTTGGCCATGTTGGAATTCGTCTTAACCTTTTCTTATATTATTTTGTGTGTGTGTGTTTTTATGTGGTTATATGTTTATTAATAAATAACTCACGCAGAATGAACTGAAATCTAGTGTACTACGTACGTTATAAAGTACCAGTATCACTTTCACTTGTGGGCATTTTGGGCGAGTAAAGTATTATCTCTTAACCAGGTCCTCTATGTTTTATTTTCAATATATATTTTACAACATTTTAAAATAAAGTGCATTTTTCTTATGCTTTTGTTTCATTTGGGCAGCATAAGTCTCGTGAATGTATATTTTAGTTGAACCGTTTTAATTTTAGGAACTGTTGAATATTTGAAAGTCAGGAGTGTTGAAGATGGTACACGGCAGCTAAGATATGAGTAAAACCACGAGGCATGCTGTTGTAGAAAAATGATCAACAATGGGTTGGGGTGATGCTTTACCATGGATTGTATTGATACTAGTCGATTAATTTCCAATAACACACACATTTACAAGGTTTTACTATTAAATAATGACACACAATTTTAACTTTGTTTAATGTGTGTAAGACATGCAAGTTCTTGTTATCACTTGGGTGATAAATAGCATATAAACAGTACTTCCTTTACCAGCCTAGTTTTTTAAAAGTATTTAAAAAAAAAAAAAACAGCTTGTTTGTTACAAGTGTTATGGGGATATGGTCATATCAGATAGATTTTTCATCTATAATAATAGCAATTAATTAACTTTAAATCTTCATCCAGCGGCAGCCTTGTGGTCAAAAAGTAACCACTGGGAAAGGGCAGGAGGATGATTAACACTCTGGGAATGGAAACACTAAGCTCTACATACAAAGCGTTCAACAAGTCTGACTAGTACAATGAAATGCCCAGTAAGTGTGTCGCTTTGAAATTGACTCCATGTTGCTTCATTGTACCTGACTAATGCACGACGTTTAATACCAGGTGTCTGATATGTTAGGAACCAGTAGGAATATTGTGAGCAAATATGTCTGTTCTAATAATCTCAAGGTAAAATACAGTGAACATGTAGAGCAAATGTAAGTAATAAATGCAAAAGGTAGTTTCATGCTCACTGGTTCTTGACATTTCGTAAGTATGATCTTGGTCAGCTCCAGGAGTTGTGTGTTTTCTCCCCACCCGTATGTCATCTGAACGTGAGAGCAGTGTTACATAAGAGGGAGCTTCTGGTGTCCAGTTACATTGAACGAGTGTCACAGAGTAAGGTAAAGGTTTGCACTGCAGGTCTTTGTTTGCTGTGCCTCACCTGAGACAGGTGTGTTTTAATACTGGTGAAGAACCAGTTAAGTAAAAGTTCATTGTGTGTAGTCCTCCTTCAGTGTTCTGGTTTCTTGTACATCAAAAGCATACTGCTCCCTTTAATGGAATTTTCTCAGTGGTGCTCATTTCCAGTCTTAAACTTTAAACAGACGTGTGTTTGCTCCATTCATCCAGTGAACTGGTTTGCCTGTCTTCTTTTCCTCCGATTCCATAGAATCTCTTTCTGGTTTTATTTATGTGAAAGGTTATGGTTGAAGAATTTTCTCACGGCCTTAAATAATTTTAATTGCGTGACTATTTTATGTTTGTTTGTTGCTCATTGTCACTTTACAAATGACTCAGGTTGCCAACGCGCAGTTTCTGTGGTAAGGTGGGTGAGTAAGTAAGTGTTGATCATTTACGCTTCAGGCAGGTTCTACCCTGGCACGAGTCGGTGACCTTGTTTAGAAGTTTCCTGCCAAAGCAGTGGCAGAGTTGGCACACGTCTTGCATTGAGGTTAGACCACATTGACACTAGTGCATCTTCGAGACGTTCCGGTTACCGCCATGGCAGAACCAAGTTTTGTCAAAATGAAAAATAACATTTTTATCCAAGTTCACTTAAAGCTGCTAAAAAATAAACTGTAAAACTGTAACATGATCTGAATTTCATTCTTGCACCTTTAACGCTTCATTAATACGTACTTAATTTTTATTACAAATTTTTAATTAAAATACTGTACCATGGGCGGATTTTCCTTAAGACAAGACTTAAGGGGGACAAATAGTAATTATTCAGTCAAATGCAAAGTAAGTTAACAGACTTTATAATCATACACATCTTTTGGATTTCTTTTATTTTGGATGCTTTACTGGCATCATACATCATTGTACAGCAGTAATTTATAAAATATTTAAGATGATTTTCTGACCATCTATTAAATTTTTATTTTTTGGATGAATAATATGGACTAAAGGCCAGTTAATCAACAGTGAACATGATTTTTTATATATATATATATATATATATATATATAAAACCCAAACGAAACAGGCTTGGTGCTACCCAAACGCTGTCATCTCATAAGACCCCCAATTTGCTGCTTGTTTGTAACTGAGCAATGAAAAAAAAAAACCTCAAGCCTTGCTACAGGTTCCTGTGAGTCTGTAAATCATGTGATACACTGGAACAGCTGGCTTATTGTCTAGCCCATCAGGTCACTGACGTAAACGATGTAACAAACAACGGAGTTGTATACCACCCTTGCCATGGGTGAAAAAGTGCAAGGAAAAGTAACACCATGCAAAAAGATTTAATATAAAGATTTATCTTTATTATAAAGGCATGTATATTCATTTGAATATTTATAATTTAGCAGAAGTCAAAGTAAAAAAAAAAAGATCAAATAAAATGAATTATTTGACATAACCATATAAATATCTATACAAATATGCACATAAGGCTACATAAACACTGGCATAATCACTTTCTAATCAGCTACAAAAAAGGGGATCGCCCAATAAAGTTCATTTTGGTTCTATTGCATTTGTGATTAAAAAAAAAGTTTGAATTATGAAAGCTTTGGGGTTACTCTATAAAATACACATTTGTCTTCATGATAATAAAAGTGGCATTAATTTGCACAAGTGCACTCCCATTAAACTGAAGGCTGACAGGAATATTAGCTACAGACCCTCAGTCTGTCTTTCCTGCTGTCGAAGTATCTAAGAAAGGTTCATTTTGTATGTCTTCTGTAGCATGGTCAACACTGCATGGTGTTGAAACCCACGATATCTTCACTTTCACTCCATAAGGTCAGTGCTTGGCTTGAAGCACAATGACAAATTTAGTTACTATAATATTGACCACCATGTCATACTTATATTGTCTTTGCTCTTAAGTGCATGTTGCTTCACACCATACTGGACTTAAAGAGAACAGAGTTTTCTTTTATCCTCTGTTATCAGCTTGATTTCATTTCACAGTTAAATAGTAAACAAGAAAGTTCTCAAATGTCTGTTAGGCCCATAATTAAAGCTGTAATGCTTTTTCAGGTAGTCAGTCTCTGATGCTTTACGTGCTATAAAATTATTACAGCTATGTTTTCAGTTCTGTAATAAGGAGGCTCTTGTCGGTCCATTCTGAACAACTGGCTCATCCCTCTTCTTCATTTCAGGCTACAGCAAAACTCAGCCTTAATATTACTGTCCCAAAACAACACTCTTTGATATTTTGGGGAAAATAGCCTTGATAGTAGATGGTGTAAAATTCCCGGTGGAGACCGTCTCCAGACCCTCTAGCCTGTGTGATGGCATCTCTGTTTTACTCGTGCTGCACTCCAGGAACGTTATTCCAAACTTCCTCACCTGTCCATCTTTGGTGATCAAACAGTAGCTGCAGAGTAGTCTCAGTATGGCCTTACGCATGTCCTTACTGGTTAATGTGTAGATTATGGGATTAAGTAATGAGTTAATCATAGCAAGTCCCAGAAAGTACTCTGCTTTGAAGAGCACTTTGCAGCCTTTGACTGGACAAAAAAAATCAAACAAAAAGAGAAGAAAGAGTGGAAGCCAGCAAGCGATAAATACACCCAACACTATGGTGACTGTCTTCAGCAATGCCATGTATTTCTGGGACTTCCTTGAGAAGCCTTTACGCTGTGGTGCTCCAGCCAGCCGTTGCGTGTTGGACTTTACAACACGGAAGATGCGGACGTAGAGGACCACAATAGCCAGCAATACAGCAGAGAAGATTGTAATGCAGAAGAGAAGGAAGCTCTTAGAGTACAGAGGCAGGACGGTCGAGCACTGGTCTAGGATGCCCATGCAGTTCCAGCCCATAATGGGTAGCAGACCCAGAAAGATCGAGAGCACCCAACTTATACCAATCAGAGCAAACATGCGCCCACGCTTGGCCCCCTGGTACGGCTTCATCCGCACCATAGTAACGTGCCGTTCGATAGCAATGGCCAGGAGGCTAATGATGGAAGCGGCTAATGTAATGAAAACACCACCTTCTCTAATGAACCATTGGACAGGTGTCATTCTGAGTGTGTTGGCCCCCGATGTTATGATATTCACCATGTAGGTGAATCCTGCCAACAAGTCTGAGAAAGTCAGGTTTCCTAGAAGGTAGTACATGGGCAGGTGGAACTTTTTATTCTTCCAAATCGCCACAAGAACCACTGCATTCTCCAGCACAATTAGCAGGCAGATAACAAGGAACACAATGCCTACAGGTTTCATGCCTTCTGTATACCTGCTCCCATTCAGCTTTCCTGTGAAGTTATAGTGGTCTACGATGACCGCATTGCTTTGGTACGCCTTGAACATTCTGCTCAGGTATGTCGTAGCTGGGGTCTTCGTGATCACCGTTGGATCTGCAGCAACAAAAGCAACATGCGATGCTTCCATTGCCTGTGATAAAACTCCTTTACGAGAAGTCCCTTGTCACAAGCTAGTCCTTCGGAAGTTCATGATTCCACCAATCCAAAGTGTGTTGCGGTTTAATCAAACCTGCATTGGAAGTGCAACCTCTTGCTTAAAATCAATACTGTCAGGAATCCATATGTCCAGTGGGCTCTGCTTTTGGAAGAACCTAAAGGAACACAAACATGGAGAAGTTTTAATCCACAAACCTTATACAAGACCAACTGAATGGATACAGTCCTTCAGTAGAACAACCAGCACTCCTGGTGAAAGAGGGGGAACAAAACTATCACTAGGTGCTTTTTATTTTTCAAGAATTACGGAATTATGACCAAGGCACGATTTCTCACATTAACAGAGGGATATATATATATATAAATAATCAACAGAGCAGATTTAAAGCTGCTGGACAGGCTGAAGTCAAACCAGAAAAGCAGTTTGATTAAGAAGGGAAAGGCGGAGGGTGTGTTCAACATCTCAGCGCATAAAAAGCCTTCAGGCAAAACAATAAAACGGTTTACAAAGCTGTTCTCAGGCTCGAAACGAGTTGTTGGGGCGGTGTGGTGACGTCATCAGAAATACCTGTTTATGAGACAGCATTTTTCGATAGTAGATGGAAAGATGAGATACTGAAGGTGTATTTCAATTCCTGCACGCCTAGACACAGCCTTGAACTAAATGTAACGGCTCTCAGTTCGGTACACACACACACACACACACACACACAGCGTGAGAGAGATACTGAAAGAGAGAGAGACAGACATATACTGTAATAGCGTCGACAAGGGTCTGTTCAAGTGCGCCAAATAATAATAATAATAATTATTATAATAAATAATTTAACAAAAAAACCGAAGAAAGAATTTTAAAATGATCGAAAGTTGAATGCATTATTGTTGTACACAAGTCCTGAATTAACACTCTATACTACAAAAACACTCGCATTTACTTCAGTGTTGTCTTACTAGACAACAGCAGGCTGCAGGTCCATGATTACTGACTTAAAGTTCACTTAAAGCCCGAGAGAGGGACGAGATTCTGCAGCGTTTAAAGCCGAAAACTGTCCTCGTCTTTGCTCACGTCTCCCAAAACACGACTTACTTTTCCCCCTTATTGCAACTTGTACTAATAAAGCAAGTAAAATATGTAAAACATACGCACCCAGGTGGTTTTCTGTGAGCCTCTGTGTTCTCACATTAGCGACTGAGCTGCAGCCTGAAGTGAAAGGAGCAGCTTACAGGACAGGATTAGACATGCAATGGAGCTGCTCCTCCTTTTCTTTCTCTCTCTCTCTCTCTCGCGCTCTCTCTGTGGATGTGTATTTAACGAGGTGAAAACGAAAATCACCCCTGTAGGTAAAGCCTAACGCCAGAGCAAAGGTAAGCTTTTCACACGGCCTCGTTTGTGTGGTAATGAGTTGCCAACATGGCTAATGTTTGATCACAATGCTACACAGAGCCTCCTGTTACAAGCTGCTGATGAAAGGGATTCGTGATTTCAAAAAAACAAACCTGCTTCTAGAGGCAATGCACAAGAAACCTAGTGTAAGTTTTGCTTTGAGTATTTTCACACCTGCAGTCTTTTATCACACACACAAATGCAAAAAAACCCCAACCCACCCCAACAAAAAAAGCATTGAAAGACAGTTAAATATGAGCAGATCACCAGAGTCCTAGCCCTGTACTGTATTTGTCACTGTGGCTCTCCAGGAGGAGTCCAGCTGGACTGAGTTTACCTCTATCTCTGATTTAACATCCGCATCGACTCCATCAGCTACCGAATCAAAGAGGGGAAAAAATGAAACCTTACATTTCTGTGGCTCTTAGTTTTTGAACCACAGATGCAATTTATGTGTGGCCTCTCGTTATATTTGGAAAAATACAAATGCCGCAGAACCATCACCATCACTTGCTTGTAGATATGCGATGCATGTAACGCAAGATGCTCATTTTTACTGGTGGTGTAGGGGGTTAGGATGAGGGCCATGTGGGCCATGCACACATCCCATGTAAAAAGGACAGAAAAATCTGAGTGTTTATCATGAGTAATGGCAAATTACATAAATAGAAGGCCAGGCTATGATGTTTACTAGGTGGATGGCTTTTTCAAACAGGAATTTCTGTCATTGTGACTGGACGGAGAGGGATTTCCTTAAGAAACACCTATGAGGTCATGCTGGGCTTTGCCGGTCAGTGCGCGTGCTCCATGGGGAACACAGTGTCCTCTCAGTCAGACTGACCGCCTCCCGTCTCCAAAGCGCAGCATACAGAACAATAGAAATGCACGTCAGCTTTTTTCCTTTTTTTTTTTGTGGTGGAGCAAAGCATGGAAGCTGCATTCCAAACATTCGCAGACATTTTGGAAATAATAGAGTTGTTTTGTTTTTTTTAACATCTAATATTTCAGCTAAAATCACATTATGTTACTCTCCTTTGCCTTGTGTGTCCCACTTCACCTGTCAGAGGGTAGCACTTTTTAGCTCTCTGACATTCTCATGATTTTCAACTGGTGGTCAAAGTGACATCAGTAAGCTGAGATCTTTCATTTCGTCCTGACTGTCCCCTACCCCCAGGCCCACCCACTGACTTGCGGTCTATAGACCCCCCCCCTCCTTCCCAGTGATTTCAGACCAAGCATGTTACCGAAATTAACACACTAAATAGCCTTCTGTCTCAACTGCCTCCTACAGACCACATCACCCTAAACTCCTCTTGCATCTCTAGAGCCTGGTACTTCATAGTTTTTATTTTAATCATCATGAGTTTACACAATTTGTCTCCTAGAGGCTTGCTGCTATGACGAGAAAGCTCTTGAAATCAGGAAGTCGGTAAAGACCATTTAAGATGGCCTTTTCTAAGTAGTTGTTCTGTTTATAATGATGTATCCGGCAGACTCTTGCTGACGTGGGTCTGTACACAAATAAAACCACAGACTCTGTTAGGGAAGCTTTTTCTCAGTAAAAATGAACCTCTGACTGTTGTTTTTTTTTTAAACAGTTCCAGCGTGCGTTGTTTAGTCAAATGCAGACCCTTTGTCACCATTAGGCTGGTGTTGCTAAGAATTTGCATGTCCAGTCTCTCTGATTGATTAAGTAGAAGTCTCTTTTGTTTTTAGTGATCACCTATTCATTTTCATACACAACAGTAAACCACACTTGAATGCAAAGGCTGAACAATTCACCACTTCTTCTGTATTGAGGTAATTATACTTGACTCAAAGACACAGCATGTGATCACTAGCTGTGATATTATTAACCCAAACAGCTGTTAATTTGCTTTGCATTGAACGGAGAAGGTAGGCCCTTATAATGTTAAACTCTTTTCTTACCTAGTCATGGTAATGTACAGCAGAGCTGTTATGTAGTCTCATGTGTGTTATTTTATTTATTTATTGCATTTAATTTTAAAGGAAACAAAGGCCTTAGCCCTTTATCAGGTGAAGAACCATATTTGGTAATTTAAGTGAACATTAAAATGCCCCCAGTGCCTCTCTGTGAAGTCATAGAACTACATGGATTTCTTTTATCCTAAATAAATGTTCCTTTAATATTATATGTGCTTTTCTTATATATATTATTTGTATACACATTTTAGAAACGGTATACCTTACACTGGCCGTATATGGTAACTCTGTTGACCTCGATTTGTAACATTAAAAATGGAAAGAAAAAAAAAAGTTTTATAAAGTCTTGCAATATGCTCAAATAACACCCTAGGGGTAAAATTTTGAATTTCCAAGTATTTCAATTTGTCCCCTGTAAAAGGTTAAATTAAAGATTAGTTAAAACCCCTACACTTGTATGTGTAAAAATACAAAAAAAAGTTTCCAAAGTTAACTGTCATACAGAGGAATTAACCAATGGAATGAATGAATGGTGAATTATTAATCTGATTCACAATCAAGATTGCTTTAAAAGAAATGCAACAAGCCCAGTCACACGTACCCTGTTTCTTTCTTCCTTCAAGCTTTTTTTTTTTTTTTTCTTCCACCAACATGTGCCCCACCAGCCTTGCTATAAAACCATCTTTGTACTTTCTGGGAAAATCAATTGCGATCTATATTCTCTCCCTATTTCCCACCAATTGTTTTTGTCGCAGTCATCATGATGCAGATTTTTCCACAAGTGGTGATGTGTTATTTTAGGTGTCCAGCCTGAAGTTCATGTGCCCATGGATTAAAAGAGCAATTACCCTCATATTCCTGGCTGTTGTTCCTCAGCTGAGTGGAAAGCCTGGACCCTGAGGTCATGAGATTTCCTCCCTCGTATGAGGTGGCTGGCCACGACCCTGGCTGTCTGCCACAAGCTGTCAGCTACCTACGTGTAACGAGAGGGTTCACACACTGACTCGATTCCCAGGTGACATTTTCACTCATTCCTGTAAGTCAGTATACATACAGTGTGATGTTACACATGAATAGAGACTGTGAAAGGAAGCTGACTGGTTAAAGATCAGATGTGAGCGTGTTGATGCATTGTGTGTAAATTAGTTGGGCTTTATAAGTAGGAGTTAAATTGCCATATGACACTGTTAAGAGGTTTGAATGAAGTTTTTTGACATTTGTATTCGACATCTGGAAATGATTTTTACTACACATATATTAGCGAAAGGAACTTCTGAAATCGGTCTCGCTCAACTCTTATTCATTTATGCTTTGTAGAATTCCTTGCCTGTCTGTCTTCTGTCAGCACCCTTTGGGCAGAATGCCACTTTATCAAAATACACATAAAATCACTCCAACAAGGTTTTCATTAGATTGATGAATCCATTGTTATCCTGACAAGCCTTCACTCCGTCACACCAGAATAGTCTGTTCAGTGGTTAATTCTATTAAATCTATAATTACATTAAACAGAGCAAGTCTTGTATTTATATGCTCTAATTACTTTCCCGTTCCTCTTCCCCCCCTTTAATACGTGCAGAGCCGCATACCCTTATGTTGCTCATCTAAAGCGTGATTCATTTAATGAGGAAATTTTCTCTTGAAGTTTTTTTTTTTTCTTTTTTTTTTTTCTTTTTTTTTTTTTTGTAAAAGCCAGACAGCATTTACTGAAAGAACTCATGCTATAAAATGCAGATTATAGAGGAATGTGTCCATGTTCTGGGTAAAACACTGTTGCTGTAATCTCCATCCAAATCAGAATTTCTTTTTTTTTCCTTTCTTCGCAAGAGTGAGTGCGAGAACGAGTGAGAAGGAGGGGCAGAAAAAAAGAGGCCGTGCTTTCTCTATTTGCTGTAGTCAGTAGGGATTTCTGGAACAAATAAACACAGGAAGAGACTGTCTTTTGGGACGATTTGATTATAACCAAAACCCACCATATATGTGAAGGCATACTTATATAGTGTTGCAAACATCCTTGTGTCTTGCATAAAGTTTTCAACCAGCTGGCCACCCGTTTACAATCTGAATTTCCTATAAATAAACCATGATGTAATTCTTTCCATTAGAAGTCTTAAAGGTTCTGGGTAGAAATCCATGGGAGTGTTTCTTTATCAGATCAGTCTGTTTAGGAAGCTAAGAACTGTTAACTGTCCCCTGAAGGGTGGTTTTGTTTAAGAGTATATGTTTTAATTCATGGAGTTTTGCCTCTTAAGCTCCTGGAGGTTTGAGCCATTTTAATTTTCAAAATTATTTTAAATGTGTAATGGTCTTGTACGTCACGACTTTTTCATCAGTTCATCCCATCCTTGCTAACTTCGAAGGCATCTCACTCATTTTGTAAACGTTTTCCCCCCACTAATTTAAAGTCTCACGCCCCCACAGTTAACCCCTTCCCCCTTGACTCACTTGTGCTTTCCCGCTCCCGCAGTCCCCTCTCTTATCACTCCACCCACATGCTCTCTGATAAGCCCTCAGGCTTGTGGAGATTCATCTCTGTAAAAAGACATTCCTATCCGGAATGTTCGTGATACTGATGTACCGCCTACAGGTCTCATTTCGTGTCCTCCACTTCATTCCAATCACTTGTGGTCCACTCATTCCCATGAAGCCATAATAACTGACGTCAACTGCTTGTGTGGTGCGGTGTGGTGTGGTGAGAGCCACGTATTTTCCCACCTTTCCCTAATAAATGACAGACGATGACTTCCAGATACATCAAGTCACTTTGCTATTAGGCTTTGAAATGATGGTTTGGGATGGATTCCTCCTTATGAAGGATGAACGACGGGA
This sequence comes from Chrysichthys cranchii, assembly GCA_030068335.1. NCBI lineage: Eukaryota > Metazoa > Chordata > Actinopteri > Siluriformes > Claroteidae > Chrysichthys > Chrysichthys cranchii. The sequence continues at coordinate 8,965,881 of JAQMCW010000008.1, read as the reverse complement.
AACTTTGCTTTCCCACATTAAAGCAGAAGGAGTCGTTGAAAAGAGCATACTGGTCATGAATCATGAGAAGAAATAGCTTCAGCCCATCTGAATAAGCATGCTGAAAAAGTCCCTCATGTAGCTGCACTCTGTCACACACTCCATCGTCTTATTTGGGGAGGTGGAAAGGAGGGTAGTGATGTGTGCAAGCTTTCAGAATGAGAAACTGCATGCAGTACACGTACAGCTGTGTGGGAAAATTCTCTCTCTGAGACGTTTTTAAGTGTTTGCTAGTTATACATCTGTTGAAAATCAAAAATCAAACGGTGATAACTAGATTCAGCTGGTGACTTCGGTGATTGTAGAGATATATATATATATTTTTTTTTTTTTTTTTTTTTATAAACATGTGGTAGCTCTGAGAACACCTGGTATTAAGTGGAGTTTTATTTATTAAAGTAATCCAGGAAAGATGGACAAGTAGAACAGCAGGAGAGTTGGAATTTCTCTGTAGAGCACAAAACAAAACAGGAAACAGTAGGTTTTTATTATTCAGTTTGGTGGAACAAGAAGAAAGGTATGAAGCAAAGAGTTGGCAAGCTTATATTAAAAATGGTGTATGTAATGAAAAGAGCCGGTGTATTGTGTAAAACCTATGTGCACATGAAAAAATTCTGATTTGTTTACATTTACGTGAAGAGGGTTGGGCATTTTTGTTGGTTTGCTGTTTGTTTTAGGTCCTTCACATTTCTGTACAATAACGTAACATTTACGTAACTTCCATTTAAGAATGTAGTGAATAATAAATTGTGATTTGTAATTAAATGTAGAAATGTATTTTTTTTCTTTATTAAATGTTTTGTGCAAACTTGAGTATTTTATCAGGCTTGCAACAGTTTAGTGGTTGGATTATATTTGTTAGTATGAATTTATGGCAAACAAATCATTTCTATCTTTTTTACTTATATTATATTATATTATATTATATTATATTATATTATATTATATTATATATACTCACTGTGCACTTCTTGTCAACTAGAACCTATCTGGCAATTGTCCTCTAACCTCTATTATCATCAACGCATTTCCACCCACAGAACTGTTGCTCATTCAATGTTTTTTGTCTTTCGCACCATTCCATTTAAAATTTTTTACTGTTGTTTGTGAAATTCCCAGTAGATCAGCAGTTCTGAAATACTCATACCAGCCCATCTGGTATCAACCTCAGCGCCACCGTTAAAGTCACAAAGATCCCCCCCCATTTTGATGTTTGATGTGAACATCGACTGAAGCTCTTGACCTGTAGCTAAGTGATTTTATGCATTTCACTGCTGCCACATGATTGGCTGATTTATATAACTGCATGAAAGCAAGTGTACAGGTGTCTCAAATAAAGTGGACAGTGAATGTAATATTGTTATCTTATGTTTAAAATTATGACAAGAAGAGAAATTGCAGGATTCTTCATAAAACCTTTGGGTTCATTAACCATAACAACCAATGAAACCCTAAGAGTTGTACACATTCTAGAGATAAAAATAACCTGAAACTAGGTTACAATAACCAATAATAAACTAACAAATGTCTCAAATTGTGGTTTTTTGTTTGTTTGTTTGTTTGTTTTTTGTTTTTTTAATTGGCTTGGTGTTTTTCTGGCAACATAACACCACACTGTCCAGTTGTTCACCTATTGATGAAATCAGTTCCTGTTTAGACAACTGTACAGTGTACTGAGTGTAACTTCCAGACTTCCCTTCAGCATCTTGTGTAAACTACTTTATGCAATCAATTATAATGTTATTGTCAAAAAAAACATTTAAATAAAAAAAACACAATGTTCTTTTACTATTCAAGCAACTGGAGAACCTACTTATCATTATTCTTGCAAAAAAAAAAACCAAACCCCCAAAAAAACATTATTCCAATAAAATTGTTGTGCAGATCAATGAGTCATGTCTTCACTAAGTACCGGAATAGTTCATCCAAATCCTGAATGTCTCTGCCAAGAGGGCATGGCCATAGATTAATATTTAAACTTCAAACATACCTTCATGTATTCATCTTCATTAACTGTTTTTTCCTGGTCGAGATTTCAGAGGATCTGGAGCCGATACAATACACCATCCATCACAGGACACCGTGCACACACGCACGTTCACAGCTGCAGGGCGTTAGTCTAGCTAATCTACCTACTAGCATGTTTTTGAAGTGAAAACCACCAAGCCTTAAGGACACCCACGCGGACATAGAGTGAAACTCCATGCAGACATTAACACGACCGACACGTTCAAATAAAAAAAAGAATTGGTTGCAGGGCAGAAAATTACTGTTTTGCAACGGTCATCTTAGTCTCTAGATTTAAACTTAAAATTTGTTCAAGGAGGTCCAAGATCCAGGTGTAGGTTATCTTATCTTGTTATCTTACAGAAAAAGTTGTTATTCTCAGTGGCGTTATTCTCTCCAACAATCGCAAGGGTGTAGATTTTGAAACTGCCCTACTTAAGAGAAGTCTTGATATTTTGAAAATGTATAGTCTTATCAAACTATATAGCATCCTCAAATGTTAAGCTTAAAAAAAAATTCATCATTGCATGTATTTAAACTTTCATGATGGGTGCTTATAGCTCTCGAGGTGCTGACTGCATGCTAAACTTTTACCAAAGTCAAGAATCTTGTGTACTAAATATGAATGTTTTGCTTATTATTACAACTAATGATACACAAGCAGTGATTAAATGGGTCAGTCCAGTGCTCTTGCTGGCTCTCACGCTATTGTTTTTGGATGTGGCTGTTTCAAACTATCAAGGAGGTTGATCTTGGGACTAATGTTGCATGATAAATGTTAACTTTCCACACAAGGCCATTTCATTATTTTTCTAATATTAACGTTTGTTCATGCCTTTGATGAGTTCATTTACACTTAAATGAGGCGATCATGGGGGATATCGCAGGATCTAATCCCTTTAGTTTTGAGGGAGCATTATTGTTCTCACACAGCTACATTCAGGATTCAAATTAAACATTTGAATCTTCTTTATTTGTGACCATTTGCTTTGCATTAGTTATGTATTGCAGCTTCAGCGCTCCTTTAAACACAGCGCATTAGCACCAAATCACAGGAACTTTTAGCATGTCATTAGGTATGCAGGATCTGCTGGTCTTATTCATTCCTTTCCGGTACCATTGTGGGTTTCTGGCACGTACACACTGCTGTTTATGTAGTTACTCAAAACTTAAAGAATTGTTTTCCTTTCTGCTGCTTTCCTAAAGGCTGTCTCGCATATAAAAGATTCATTTTGGCCGTCAACTCTTCACATTCTGGAAAGTGGCTTTGTTTGGATTTATCGAGCCAAGATATTTACATTTTTTCCCCCTTGTACTTGAACATGAATGTTTTTCCTTCATTTTTTCCAAACTGGTTTGTGACGCTAAGCATCTGCTCAAAGTGTTTCATGTTTCTCTGTAAATGATATATGTGAAACCTTCTCACTAATTTCCTTTAAAACAAAGTTAGGCTTAAAATATTTTCTTGCTCGTGTGGTAAAGCTTAATGGAGTGACAAACCCTGATCTTGACATTGCATTTGTATGTACAGTAACATATAATTTCCTGATAAAAAAAACAAAACACAAAACAACTGTGTATATATGGGCCATACTGTAAAGGGCAAAACCTGACTGTACATGAGAGTTGATTGTGGTTATAGCAGAATGCTCTAACAGGAACTGAACTACTTTTGCCTTTTTGCGGCTTTGTTGTTGTTGGCAGACTCTTGCATCCAGTATTTGGACCTCTGGAACTCATTAAAGTTGTTGAAGTCTGGAGCTTTAGCATTAAAAATACCTTTCTCATCGATGGATAGAATGTATAAGCTCAGTGGTTGACCAGAGGGCCTTGCATAGTTCATCCATAATGCTCTTTTCAAGTGAAACACCAGGTCCAACTTTCTTTCTTTCTTTTTTTTTTTTTTGTCAGACTATTTTTGTGTTGACAGACGTTGAACACAGTCAGTGGGTTAACCATAGAAAGATTTATTCTGATAAGGTCCTGGTGAAGCAGTAGTGTTGGTGAGCTTGGTTACTGATACAAAATAATCTAGCAAGAAAAACAATCAACATGTTGAAACATGCTAAAAAATAAGTTGGTAGCTTCAAAATATTGTAGGTCAGGTTGTCTAAAGATGCAGTATTTTGGTTAAAATGGAAAAGAAAATCATAATTGAGTTTATGAGAAAAATATTCAAAAGTGTAGTTGTAAGCAGCAATGAGGGGGCCAATCAACACTGTAAGGTATAGTTACCATAAACACTTCATTTCGTTTTGTCAAGGGTATGACCGTATGCACTCACAGCAAGTTTCATGACTATTGACCAAAGAGTGGCCAAGATATGAGTTGTTTGGTGTCTTTGCTGCCGAATTTGATAGGCTGTAAGGAACAAATGGTTCTGAAAATAAAAATCTGTCTGAAAACTTTTGCGAGACTTTGTCTGAAGTATTACTTCTGTCAAATTTGGTGCAGATTCAACAAGGTTTGTTGGCACTGAAAGTTTTTTTGTTTAAATTCAACATGGCCACCATAAAAACTTCAGTTGACATGATGGGTTGTCAAATCCTGTCCTGGGATCTCTTAATATATTGTGGTCCTGAGCCCATATACCAAGTTTGTTGCCAAGCAGCATTGCTGCGATATGCTTATACTTGCTGTTTGGCAGCTTCTCTGCTGAATTTGATTGATGGTGATGGATGGAAAATCAAAACTCCATATAACTTTTGTGAAGCTTGGTCTGAAGATCTTCTCTGCTAAATTTGGTTAAGATTTTTTGTGGCCTGTGAAATTTTTTTTTTAAGACTTTCATTTAAATCCATTATGGGGACAGCATAAATTAGGCTGACATGACAAGCTGCCATTTCTCAGGCCTGGGACCTCCCACGGTATTACCAGATGTGAATAATTTTGTTGTTTCTTTAAGCAAACACATCAACAGTTCTATTAGCCAAAATGCATTTTTGTTCATTGCAGTGCCCCCTACTGGTCAAATGGCAAATCACATCTCTTTGTGTGACCTCAAAATCTGGTCTAAGTCCATGTATCATGTTTGGTTCTGATACATAAAAGTGTTGCTGAGATATGACCTCACATCCTGTTCGGGGGCTTCACCAGTGATTTGGTACACTTTGGCAAATCAAAATTTGTGAGGTTTGGTCAAAAGATGCCAAATTTTGGGAAGATTAGACACAACATGTGGCCTGTGAAATCGTTTAGTAGTTTTGATAAGATCCAATATGACAGAAAATCCAAAAAGGCAGAAGTAGACATCATGGGGTGCATTGAACTTGATTTGATCCAAGGAATCGCATGATCCAATTTCATATATGGCATACGATACAAAGGTTACAACTGTAAACACACCTCCAAACTTGACCTGTTGGTGGGAAACTTGTTGTAAAGAAACATGGGACTGTCCCCAATCAGTGTGTCAAATTTCAAAACTTTTTACCATGCCAGTTCTAGAGGTTGCCATATACACCCAAGCCAGATGAAGAAAAAGATGGTAATGAATGAATATTTATTTATCTCAATTGCTGCTCCTAAGCTCTGGTCTCCCTTTTTGTTTTTTTCTTTCAGGAAGATAAACATTATGCATTTTGACAGCTTGTCAAGTAAATTATCCATACGTGTCTAGTATATGGAAACCATATGGCATCTGATATAAAGCCAACGTCAACCAACAAGTTTGGGTTGATATGCTAGTTACAGAACAATATTTTGGTAACTAATATGATCAAAAATAGTAACTGTTACATTTTTTGAAACAATAAATTTCCTGGTGTTGCTCTTAAAACTTTGTAAAGTTGCACTTTGAGGCCTAGATGAGACAAGTCTTCTTGCCAGTCTACATCTGGATGTCCAAGTCTCCACCGGCAGCAAATGGTTGTCATCGCTCAATCATATAAGGTGTCATTGCATGCAAAGTCTCAAAACAAGCAAGCTTCAAAGATGAGAAACAGCTGTAGGGGCCCGGTTTAGCAGCCGGTGAGGGTCTGTCCTGTATATCTGAAAGCAGTGATGTTGACAGACTCCAGCACATGGCCACTAAGGCTCCTGTTGTTTTAGCATTTCGACAGACAAACTACGTGACCCAAAGACATGTGGAGCATTTTATTGTAAAATATACTAAAGAGACAAGACCTATATTCTTTCCAAACTGTCTGGACTCCTCTGGCACGTTAAAGCATAATCCTTGAAAAGAGCCCCGTGTCCCTATGGGATATGTCAAATGTTTGAGGCGTGTACAGAGACGTCCTCGGATTTCTCAACTTTTACACAAGAAAATGTTTTACCATCTTTGTCATGACATTTGTTTATGTTTTTAAATTCCAATATAATTCAGCAGCCCTGTGGATGGGGTTATAACGGATATACATCTTATTCAGCAATGGTTAAAAAGTGCTGACACAAATTGTATGTTTTGGTAAGAACAGAAAACCTGTTCACCTGCTCTGATTTATTTATACTATAGCTTGTGACATGTGATGTCCAGACTTCATGTTTCACATTTCATGAGATTTCTTGATAAATATATATATATATAAGTATATAAATATTTTAGAGAACTTTTATTGATCACATCTGGAATTTCTTAAATGATCACTAGCTTGTATCACAGGACCTTACATTATTGGTGTTAACGCCAGTGTATCACTGTACGCAGAGTATGTGTTTCCCTGAAACGTACACTTTCCTGCACATTCCTCTCCTGCGTTCATAGCACGTTATAGTACTGCAACGTCATGCATGAACATAATCTTCCCATAGGCATGCGCCGTTAAGTACACTTTAGATAAAATGGGTGAAAATGACATCTCGGTTCTGAAGCTTTCAGCTTTAAGCAACATTGTTCATGTATGCATGGGGCCATTATGTATTGGTATTCTATCTAATGATACCATTCAATCTTAATTCAAACCAAACCTTATAATATATTATAATATTGACAACCAGGTGCAATCTTTGGTTTCTGTTTCTCAGCATTTACCAAACTGCATTTAGGAATCTTATCATATTGGTCATTCTAGGAAAAGCTCACATATCTGATACTGTTTCCGGAGCTTATTTCTGTACATAAGCACTGGCTCATACTTTGTACCTAGTAGGGCTTCCTGAGGAAATATAGCAAGATCGTCACTGGGTTTGTAGCCTTGAGCCCTTGGCAGCTTTTGGAAGGAAACAAAGTGATGGTGGGAGAATGTGGTAAGAAGTGTTTTTGGGGTATAAATATTGGTTACCTAATATTTTTTTGTAAGGTTTGTGTTTTGCAAAATCTTTCCATAAAACACATATTTGTCATTTATGTGGTGACTTCGAATTACACTATAATTTTTCTCCCATACCATCATTTGTGAAAATATACAGCATTGTGATAGTCACTGTGGGATATGACTCACTGATATGTTTAGTGGGAATTTTTCTGTCACTCACTCACTCACTCACTCACTCACTCACACACACACACACACACACACACACACATGCTCTTTATTGGTTTCCACATCCCTTATCCTAATAACCGCAGACAAGCAGTTTCTGACTCCTTCACCTGAGATTTATGAACGACAGTGATGCCGCAAGTTTACTAGTCCTTATTTCAACATCCCCACTGTATCTGTGTGCTGAAAAACTGTTATTTAAAGTCTCACTTTATTTAAGGCCTCGCTGAGCCACAGAACGGCAGGACGTTTGTTAAAAAAAACAAAAAAAACAAAAAAAAAAAACGCTTTCTGTTTTTCTTTCTAATATTGAGGCCAAAAGTTTACATACACTCAGGCTAAAGATATTTAAACTCGATTTCACTTCCACAAGCCTCTAACAATACTTTGCCAAGATGTTTGTTCCTTTCTCCTGACCTACACTATATTGGACAGTTGGACACCTGCCTAATCCTGGATTTTCTCATGGTTCTAAAAGTAGGCCCCTTTTACAGCCACTTATAAGAACAGGCCAGTCAGGAGCTTCGGAATGTAACAAGCTTAGACTGAAAGTCTTTAGCCTAGGTGATTATAAACTTTTGGCCTCAACTGTAAATATGTCCGTGGGCCAACATGCTATTTTTGAGAGCTTGTGTGTCTCATAAACTCTTATTTCGAGGACCCCCAGTCATTCCGGCTCTCGGCACCATATGTGTTACACAGTGAGGGGAAAACCACTGGGTATTGCTGTGGCTGAATTCTGGCCAACATCCGGAAAAGAAGAAAAACATATTTTTCTTTTTATAAACTTAACCATGAGTATACTTAACAAAAAAAAAAAAAACCAAGATATTTCCTGCAAAGATCATGCTGGGTTTGGAGCCAATCAAACAAATGCAATGGTTAAAACAGTCAGTGTGTAAAACCTTGCAACAGCAAACTTTGAGTATGAATCGTGACAATGCCACAGCCATCCATGGCAAGGAGCCAAGGGAATAGACCTGGCTGTGCACTAATTGTTATCCCTCTAGGTGAGAGGGATAACATGGTCTCGCCCCCCTTTTTCACTAAACAATAACACTAGCCAATCATGGTCATCACATGGGTTTCATGTGTCTCAGAGTATAACCACGTTAGCCTTCACCCTCCCCTGGATTGCTATTTGTCAGCTAATTTGTTGGATAGCTATGTCCCATAGTAAAACAGACATAAGCCTAAACATTTCGGTTTGTAATCAGATACCAGTTGTGTCAGGGCCTGTTAATCTCGGAAGATACTCGGGGAATGTAAACACAATTCTCTCCCTTTTCATTTTTGGAAGGAACTAGATCGAAATGTTGTATCTTTGCTTCTTGTTGAGCTGGATACAGAAGCAAATGAAAGTGTGTGATTTTCAGAAATATACAGTATATTAAAATGTTGACATTTTGCCGCATGATGTATTTTTCCGGACTGCAACACATCTGTTGTCAGCGGCCACCGTTCTGGTAACATCCGTCCGCTGTATATGAGAACTGAAATTGTAACCTGGTTGGCATCAGGAGAACGTTTGTGCAAAACAGTTGTACAGGCTGACACGTAAGGTCTCAAAACACTCACGACACACTGATGTGCTGCAAATAAACCACAACTGCAGTTCTCTATTTTAAACCCTTCATCTCATGACCCGCCTTGCACAGTTCTAACGGCTATCTCCGTGATCATCAACATGCTGAAAAGATGTTGGAGCGTTGACAATTCACACTAGTGTTAGCTAAATGTTTCTGAGAGGTCAGAGGTTCTTAAATCGGGCCAGGCAGGCGTAATACCGGTCAGGCCGTTTACTCAGGGAAATGATACATAATTACAGTTAGTCACAATGACGTAAGTGAAATGTTATGTGTTTTTACAAGCAGAGTTTTTTATGTTCCTCTTGGGCTTTCTGTGAAATTAAGGTGCATCATCTTGGATATAGCTGATGTGAAATAGCACTGACAGGTAGTAGCGTCTTTTTCTTAGAATATTAAGTGGCTGAATGTGTGAAAGCAAGCAAGCATCACTCGCTTCATTTATACTTATGGTCAGGAGGGTGGAGCAGCTGTGAAGCTTTTTTTTTTTGATGCATTCTAAAATATATGTGAGGGTAAATATGAAGACGTTACTGTGTACAGACAAAGATGCTGCACTAAAGTAGTGCAAACAAGCTGAAGAAGGAACCCCCATACCACTGCTAATTCATGCAGTTATACAATTAGCCGATCGTGCAGCATAAACAACAACAACAACAAAAAACACTCCTGACGTGTATCCGCATTAGTTTCTGTATCACACTGCTTTGTTGTTATTTATATCTGACCAGACAAATCAGAAACACTTAAAGTGAACCAGACTCGGCTCCTGCTTCTATAGGATTCCTGGTAAGGGTCCAAGAAGGACATTAAAACATATATAATTTTTAAGAAGGACAATAGGAAGGCAAGGACGTACAGCTCAAATTTCCTGTTATTTGCACTTTTCCCTTTGCACCATTTCACTTTTTTTTTTTTTTTTAATTTTATGATTTTGTTTTATTACCTTGGGCGTCTTGCCCTTTGAGTGCTTGAACACCCACACATTTCCTGATGATTCTGTTGATTCTGTGGTTTGTCCTCAGGAATCACGAACATTATAAATAACAAACTGCAATGCAATCATTAAATCTTTTGAAGGGGAAACAAGAAACTATACCAGTAAAGTCATACACAGTATTCTGATGATCATAATTACTGTTAATATGCATTACCAAAGCAATTACAATTATGCATGTAATGTCATGCATTTTAAATTATTCAGTACAGTGAGATCCTGAAATCTGAAAAATCACTTAACTGAATAACTAGCACCATAGCACAATTTTCTCCCTTGTTGCAAGGAACTCCCTAGCACATATTTCAGCTTTGCTTAGCAGAAGCAGCCACTGGACTAGAAATGCAAAGTGGAAAGACACTTTGCCAAACTTTGCCAAGTTCTTGAAGTCCCAAAAACTGTCACCCTCTCAGCTGAAAAGAAATTGGTTCTGATGGTTAGGAAATACCCAGGAACCAAAACCAATTTTTTTGTTATTATTATTATTATTATTATTATTATTATTATTATTATTACTATTTTTTTTTTTTTTTTTTTTTTTTTTTTAAATATTAAAGATGTATGTTACACAATCATTCTTCCCCAGGGAAAAAACAACAGTTTGAAGAACTCATTGAAAATCCAATATTGGATTTGTATTGAAACTTCTGACAGCGACTGTACATTTGAGGCATACAAAAGTATCCCTTGATATTTTTCGGCAGTACTCTGTTGCAATTGGTTCAATCAAAGTTATTCATTCCACAGGAAAAGGCACTAAACATGAACAGATATGCAGACAGTATTTTGGTTTGTTTGGTTAATGAGGTTGCATGTGCATCTTTAAGAATGCTATATATATTTTTTATGTACTGGTTTTGACACCTCTGTAGGCGAAAGTTGCACTTCTCATAAACATGCACACTTCTTTAGAATGCTGCAGCCTTGGTCTTAATGCATGTCATGAACTGGAGAGGATATTGTGCAATGTCAGATTTTAGCACTTGCCTGTGTTATGCACCATCTCTACTAAACAAAGGAGGTCTAAATGAGTTCACACCCTGTAATGATCATATCATCCCGTGCAGTCCTGGAGTCAGCTCTACCCTGATGTTAAACCCCATGTAGGCAATAATCTCCTGGGTCAAAGGCTTCACCACCTACATTGTAATGTTCCTGGGACTAATTCCCACCCATATCCACCTACCCATCCACTTTTCCACCATCCTCCTTCTTGCCTCTTCACATTTTGCTTCCGCCCTGTGGGTTTCGGTATTGGAGGGTAAGACCTGTCATTATAGGCCTGTCATCATAAAAAAAAAAAAAAAGCTCCCCTTCTAAGTCTGTAATGCTGGGGGAGCCCTGAATGGCATTCGTGAAAAGAGGAAAAACCCAGTGAGAGTAATGAGAGAAATGCTGCTTTTGCATTTCAGCTTCGTCTCCTGTTTCGCACGCATTTTTAGTGGCTTCTCTGAAGTTCATTCAGCAGCCATTTTCAGTAAAAGCCTGCCAAAAAAGACCATATCTGTGCTAAATCAATTCTATTCCAACACCAACTGCCTTGACTTTCCATATCTACCCCTTCTTGGATTACTATTCTTCCTCTGTCCCACCAAATTCTTTCCATGTTTCCACGGCAGAGTGGGCTGCTTTTCACCACCACATCTGAGATGCAGCTCATCAGTTCACCAGATGGTGGGTCTGTTAGGCATTTTTTGCCTCAAATGCATATTTTCTCACCTTCATCTCGGCACTCCTATATAAACCCCACTCTCTTCAATCACCTTCAACATCTGTTTTCAAAGCTTGTTCCCAAACAACCCGAAATCCACCGATCCACTGCAGTGTTTTGTACATACCTGGAAAAGACAGGATTCTAATGTCTAATGGGACTGCACTGTTTCAGCGTGTGACATTGTCAGGCCATCAGTTTTGCCTGTGTGTCTAGACACTGAGATACGGTTATCTAAATTGCTTGCTAATCCTCCATAGACAAAGCAGGAATCCAGAGCCTATTGTCCGGTAGGGCAGATAAAACCATTGATGAGGCCTTCAAGACCTGATAAAATGCTCGGAGATAGATGCAAGACATTTGCTCATTGCTCACACCGTCTTAGGAAACAGGGTGCAATAGACAGATTTTTTTTTTACTGGCCTTAGGCTACAATTAAACAACTATTACCTCATCAATCTGTCCTGCTGCTGGATGACTGAAAACTTTGATCTGCCAAGTTAAGTTATGTTTTTTATTTCCTTTATATTAAGGTTCCCTGATAAACCAGTCATGGCTTAACTGCTGTTATTATAGAATTGTAAATAAAAATTTCAGGACATTGTCCAGATATCAGCTCTCATACAGTGGGTCAAAAAAGTATTTAGTCAGCCACCAATTGTGCAAGTTCTCCCACTTAAAAAGATGAGAGAGGCCTGTAATTTTCATC
>JAQMCW010000008.1:8927226-8942844 GCA_030068335.1 Chrysichthys cranchii | reverse complement strand
TAAAAGTTTTATATATAGATAGATAGATAGATAGATAAGTAAGTAAATAAATAAATAAATAACTTCTCAGTATACTGTTGGTGAAAAGTGATAGCCTGCAAACCAATAATCTTAATTTCACTCACTGAACTAATAAAGTTACTGGGAAAATATGGGACACAAGGTTTATTCCCTGAGTTTCACTGCTACTTTAACACCAAAGGTTCAATATTAATATAATATACAGAGATATTAAAGATATTAAAACATATTAATTTGTCAATGCTAAAAAAAAAACTAAAAAAAAACCTTCACCCCTGTGGTAACAGTAATTGCACTTCTTAAAATTTTCTTGGTTTCCTGCATCTCAGCTTCATGACTGGAATCTCCATCCTCATTTTTCCATTAGAGAAACTTTTCAGCTGATTAAATCAGGATGTGCTTAACCCATGATGTGTTGCATTTATACATTCATACACCATGGGATTTGAATCATTTAAAAAAAAAAACCATATAAACAAACAAAACAACAAAAAGTCACCCAGTCAGAGAGAGTCAGTACAGCAGATTTTTAGCCAGACAGAGACTTGGTTACAGAGGTTACAGAAGAGCGAACCTTTTGCACCTGACAAAATAAAAGCAGTATTACAGCAGAAGAGTGAAGGGAGAGATCTGCTGGAAGGTTACAGCTGTCTTTGGATCACACGCAGCTTTTCACTCCTACTGCATGCGATAGTAATGGAAAGATTCCTCTGTCATTTGCTCTGAATAACTCCCTGTATTTAACCTGGTCTCAACAGAATAATAAAATCCCAGTCTATCTCTGACCTCACGCTCACATCACCCATGATTTCAAGCTCCTCCGCTCTGTGTTCTGCCATGTATGAACTTCACGTCTCCTCCACCATCAAAGCTCTCAAGTAACTCATATGCACACTCTCAAATGATGTGTAAAGGAATGTCTAGGAAGACCCATAACTCCACAGGAAATCAGTCAGTTCTTGTAAAAAAGGCAGTTATCATAATAAGGCCAAAATATGTGGTCTCAAATTGAATATGTCATCCCTTAAAACCCCACTGTATGCTCAATCAAAGTCACATTAGGCATGTTAATGACATTATGAATATGATGTATAGCTATTTGTGTGACACCTTAACAGCAGGGTTGCCAGTGAAAACGCTGCACATCTCTTTGTGGTTCCCTACGGTTTATCAGCTATGACTTATCATAACTCATATCTTCGCTCTGATGCAGGCGGCCAGATTTGGGTTTCAAAGTCCATACATGCCTGACTTGAAGAAGTGACCACTCGTTCCTGTTTGGTGTCGCCAAGCTAAACAGTCAAAGTAAAAGTATCCCTCAGACACTGTGGTGAGTCTCCTCCTCCAGACAACAGACTAAATCAAAGAGCTGAGAGGGAGAGAGAGGTGCTCCGTGGGATGTTGTACTCCTGCCATGGTTACTTGCTGAAAGGACAAACTCTGCACCGCAGGATGTTTTTGTGTGTTTTAGTTGGAGCTGTTTGACTTGAGTCACAGACGACATAAACAGAGTAATTCAGGAGCTTAAGGCCCAGTAATGTGCATTTAAGGATTAAGTCCCAGTAATGGGCATTCTCATTTGGCTGCTGAGGTTGTCACAGCCATGCATTTTTGCTGAAATTTATAGAAAATGACGTAGAGCTGAAGTAATGGGTGGTTTGTTGTCGTTGCTGTTTTTTTTTTTTTTTTTTTTTTTTGGGTCAAAAACAGATTCTTATAACTACGTTATAGTGTAAAGTTCATTATAATCGGTTGAGAGAAGTTGGTATGTAATGTTAAATCAGAAGATTCTTGACCACTAAATCTTGTATTTGGTCAAATGTTAACTTCTTTTGCAGAAATGTCACACTAACTTCACATTTTGAATAAACACAATATTCACACATGGTTTTTAGCCCCTTCTCATGTTGTGTTTCACATATTGTTTACATGTTCATGTAGAAGGTTTTTTAAAATTATTATTATTATTATTATTATTATTATTATTATTATTATTATTATTATTTTCCACAGGTGATCACATGAATTTCACATGGGTGAGCATAAATTTCAGGGCACGATTCATTTTTTTTTCTTAAAATGCACTTGCTTTTCACACATAATCACATATTACACACTCAATCACATGTGAAATGTATGTGCTTTTCTGTAAGGGATAGTACTGAAAATGATCTGTTTGACTTGTTAGGCTTGTTACGTTGCACTTAAAATATGTGGTTATCCGTTATTTAGGGGAAAAGAAAGGAGTCCTGTGTAGGAATCTTTGAAAATAGAGAAAGCAGAGGCAACTGAAGAGTGATGTGCAGTGGTTGAGAGCTTTAATAAGAGGGATGATGGTGTCGTCACTGCGGCAGCTGCCAAGGTGGCACAAAAGATCAAAAGCACACGGCTCTCGCCCAGCTCTTTAATGAATAACTTCAACACACCAGCAGATACACACTCACACCGTATTCCTATTCCCAGTTTAACCAGTCCCTACAACTGTATTCCTGCCACAGAATTTAATGACTAGCTTACATATACACTCACACATGGAGTTCAATTTTGCTTTTTCTGGCAGAAGTTATCTCTCTCTTTTCTCTTTTCCAGTTCCATCTGAACTCTGTTCAATTATAAATCACCACTCCTTTCTTTCATCTCTATTTTCACTGCTCATTTCACTGGTTTCTCTTAGTTTGCCAGCTCCAGTAAGGACAAGGTGACTCCACTCTATGCACCACCTGTGGGGTCGAGCACTCCAGTGATTGTATGGCAAGTTAAAGCGTGTGTGTGTGTGTGCGTGTGTGTGTGTGTGTGTGTGTGTGTGTGTGTGTGTGTGTGTGTGCGCGTGTGTGGCCCTTATAGAAAAATCATACACATCTTGCATGGGCTCATGAGAATACTATGTGATCCCATATGGAAAATCGGTGAAAGTGCATTTCAGCATGTTATGCCCTGAAGTAAAGGCACATGAACAATAACATTTGCCAGCACCATTATTAAAACCACCTACCTTCTGACCCTACCATCTGCATGCTGCAACAGAAATCGAGGTTTTGGTGAGTCTGTGCCCACTGTAGACTCAGACACGAGTTCTTGGCTGACAGGAGAAGAACCCGATGTTGCAGTCCATCCACCTCAAAGTTTGGTGTGTTGTACAATCTGAGGTGCTTTTCCGCCCACTAAAGTAATATACAGTGGGGTCCTAACGTCTGAGACCTCATTGAAGTTTTTTCTTCTTCCATTTTAAATTGGAAATAAACAGAAGGTTTTAGAATTCTGAAATATTTTAAATAAAGAAAGTAAATGTTCAGAATCCTGAACATTTAACAGTCAAGATTCTGCTCTGTTTCTTGCAATTTAAATGTGAGCAAATGTGTGCTAATGACCATGTTAAGTGCTTTGAACAAAAGGTCAGATTGTCCTCATGTCAATCTCTTCTGTTGAAGCATGTGCTCACGGGACACTTAGATGGATCTGATCTACAGTAGATCATAAGGTTTTGCACAAACTTGTGGAGTCCAAGGTACCGAATACAAAGAAACTCTGAAATTCATGTCAAAATTTCAAAGATTCTACTTTTCAAACAAGTTGTTGTCAGTAGCCTAATTCGGAATGAAAATTGTTATATTAAATTAGTAAAGAATGCAGAACAGAAGTGTTTTCTCTGTAGTGCCCTCAGACGTTTGGACCCCATTTTATAGTGAGAGTACAGAGTGGTTATTTGAGTTAATGTTGCCTTTCTGTCATCTCAAACCAGTCTGACCATTTTGCTCTGAGCTCTCTCATAAACAAGGCATTTTTTGCCTGGATATCTTCCACTTACTGGGTGTGTTTTTGTTTTAAGTTTAATTTTTTTTTTCACACCATTCTGTGTAAACTCTAGAGACATTTGTGTGTGAAAATCCCATGAAAACAGCAGTTTATGAAATACTCAAACCAGCCGGTGTGGCACTAACAATCATACCATGAAGCCGAAGAAATCAGATTTTTAAAAAAAAATGTGAACCTTAATTGACAGTCTTAACATATATTTGCATGGTTTTATACATTGTGCTTCTGCCACAGGATTGGCTGAGATAATTGATAATGAACAAGAAGGTGCACAAGTGTTCCTAATAAAGTGGACAGGGAGTGTATATGATTACATTCGAAATTAAAATGTGAAAAAAAAAATTGTTGCATGAAAACTAAATGTAGTGGTGGTGGTGGTGGGGGGGGCGGGGGGTGCGTAATATGTGAAAAATTAAAAATGAGAAAATGAACAAATCACATTAAAATTCCCATGAGAAAATCAGTGAAATATGTGGAACAAAATAGCAAGTAAAAATAAGAAAAAGCAGCAGAAAAACTTGCACATGGAAATAAAAACATGAACTACATGTGCCAAACTGAGATTTGTGAAGGAAGAATTTCACTGCGCTGTAAAAAAAAAAAAAAAAAAGCTTCTACAAAAAGGCAAATTGCAAATAAATTATAAAGCAACATCTTAAAGGAAAAAAGTGTAAATTTTAAAGATTATTCACGATTCATATGTAAAGCTTGAGTAAATTTTCTCTACATGGCACGTGTGTGTGTGTGCGTCCGTGTGCGTGTGTGTGTGAAATGGGGATCACCCACATCCCTCATTACCCCTCACAACCCTCAATCTTCGCCGAAGCCGTGTGTGCCAGCACATGACAGTGACATACAGCAGGAAAGCCACCCAGCAGGAACATGAGCTCACACCTCTGTTGCAGTTACCGCCAACAGCTACAGGAGAGGAAGAAATAAATAAATAGCTCAGTCACAGTAATCAACTTTACAAAAGGTCTGAGATAAGGAAAGAACAACTGTGCCTAAGATTACCCCTATTTAGAAGATTTTTTGTTTGCTTTTCCACAACAGCCCATTTTCCTGTTCTGTTTAGTCGTTTGTTGTAAGGGAGTTGAACTGACTTCTGTTGAACAGAAAGGCCCCAATTTTTGCCACCTGTTCCCAGCCTCCCGGAGGAGAGAGGCCTAGCAAACATGAAAATATACCTCCTTTGTTCCATTTGGGTTTAATTCCAATCCAATCAGCCTCATTATAACATCTGCGAGACCAAAAAGGCAAGCTGTATTTTACAACATGTCCGGATATGATGTATTCCAAAGAGTGGCGTGTGGTTCTGACCCCCCCACCCTTGCCCCTCCACAATCTTGGCCCCAACAAAGTCTCCCCACTAACCTCTAAGGTACCCTGCTGCTCTCCTGCAGATGGTGCCCTGATGCCCATGCCTGGTGCGCCCTCTTTTCCTTTTTCTTTTTATTAATTGATGAAAGGAGGATCCAAGGTCAGAATTTCCTCTGAGCTGCTACAGATAAAATCTTACCGCAAGATTCAAATAAAATCCATCCAAAAATAAAAGCAACTTCTTTCTCGGCTAATTATTGACTAACGTAATCAAAGTGACAGAAACAGATGACGTGGCCCGAAGCAGCCCCCCTCTCGTTACCTCAGGCCCAGGCCCATGTCAACCCTAAATGAGTTCCATTAACCAAGTCCTGTCATGACTTAAAAACGGCTGACATTTGATCAGAAAGCAAACAGGAAGTGTAATTAACAAAAAGGCAGGAAGGTGTCATAGCTAGGTCATTGTGTCCTGGTCTTTGATTAGAGCTACAGTATTCTTAATGGGTCTAGCTCTGTTACACTGACCTGCCTATAGTCATGCTACTTCTAACAGATCTCAGGGTAAGACGGAGTACTCTCCCTCATCTACTGGGCATTGCCATGGTAATGGACTGGGGTTTGGAAAGGGCAACAGTAAAAGTGTAACAGAATACAAGACTGGTCATTTTCCCTGCTTCTAATAAGCCAGTGCTCCAGTATGGTTTTTCCTCTGTCCTTTTTTTTTTTTTTTCCCCCTCAGCGTTTGTAATGGTGGATAAAAATTTGGACCTGGATTTTTAAAGGACATTGGAAAGAGCACTAGGGAGGAAAAATCATGAGCTGGACCGGATTGGCATAGATTACAGCCAACCCTCAGTCTTTGCATCAGGCAAAAATAAAGAAAAAAAAATCCCATTTGTTCCTTTCTGGTGATTAATCCAATAGACCAACCTCAAAGAGTGCTGGCACACATCTCTTCATGTAAAATCCATTCTACTCGCTTCAGTCATGACCTCAAATCTGCTCAATAAAATGCTTGCCACCCATTCAGCTGTGATATTAATATGCCAGCCTTGCTTTAGTTCTCTATGTGGTGGGCCTATCAATGAGGTGGGGAAGGATAAAGGCCCATTTGGGAGAACATAAACACTACAGCGCCTGTGCCTAGCCATCGAACGGCTGAGCCACGCAAAGCCAGAACATTCCCCTGTCTTTAACTGCATTGATTACTGTGCGGATCAGCGAGTGTTTGTAGCACCACCCTGCCACCCAAACCGACGGCAGGCGAACATGCTCGTCATCTCACTGCTGCCTGCCTTGGTGGTCTCTAGTGCAAGCTATATTTTCCCCTCGTCTTTCTCTTTCCCGTTTCTTTCTTTTCTTTTTTTTTATAGCAAACAGAAAATTGTTCCTAATTCGCTGCTGCTAGAGGGGGGTAATTTGCGGCTTTTGGCAGAGCATTGTAAGCCCCAAATTTGAAAAAGCTGTTGCGGGGAAGTTGTTTTTTATAGGCGTGCACCATGGGTTTCGACAGCAGGAGAGACAAAATCCAATCACTTTAATGCATCAAGGGGAAAAAATACAATTAAGGAGAGGAAGCACTTGAATATCAACAGTAGAGATGATGAAATACTTGTCTAACACAGTTACCTCTGACATTCTGCATGCAGCTCCAGCACACAGGTTCTAGCAGTCCTCTATCTGCTATCTCTTAAAATGTATTTGAGTTGAAAGAATCTTTGAAAATGGCCAGAGAGGACTGCGGGCTACATAGGTTCTAGTTTAAGTTGTGGTAAATAAAGGGCAGCGTACTCGTATGAACGAGATTTGCCCAAACACTGGGCCTAAAATGATCACAAGTCGGTACGTTCCTTATTGTATCTGTTCTCTGTAACACACATCTATTTTTGTATCATTTTATTTCCCATGCATCACTCTGCTTGCCTTCCCATGCATTAATCGCTTTTTCTCCCTGCTCAGGATATTGCTCAAGTGTTTTGGTTTCTCTAACTCCAGCGTGGTTTTTCGCTTCCACGATGCTGCGTCAGTACCTCGGGTGTTTAAACACTTAAGGAAGGTTTAAGGAGCAGTAATACATTAACTTCGCATCACCCGAGGGCAATGTAAAAACTACCCTCAGAGTGAAATGAAGTCAATAAATAAAACGAGGCCTTGTCAGATGTCTGGAACAGCTTTAGAGGATGTGAACAACAGGGAAAGCCACTGTGTTGAAATTAGCGCAACTAAGCTGGGAGGGTGTCTGCTGCAGGGCTCAGAGACATTCGAGCAGTTGTTGTGTGCCAGTAACTAATGACAGTGGGGTGTGCTGCAGCTAGAGCCAAAAGTAGCAGAGTGTTTGAGTTTTAATAAGCCATTTCGCTGAATGACACAATACAGTTGCTATTTGAAATGGGAACACCATCATAGATCCTGTTGGTCTCTGTGCCCACTTCCACCGGTGGTCTCCAAACACGGTGGAGCTTATGAGGAATGGAAAACAGCCATTTGCGTGTAACACCAGTAAGTCGTAAATTAGGAAATTAAAACTATTGCCAATTTATTAATTGCACAATCACTCAAGCAGAAGAATCCATTTTCCTTGCATTTTGTTTCAACCACTGATAAGGAACTCTTTGTTGCACGTTACAGCCCTTCAGACATCTGCTCTCGGATCACGACTCTACAGTAAAACTAAAGTGCTCTCAAATTTGGACCCCTGGGACAAAGTGGCCCTCAGATAAACCCACAACACAAACAATGACACCGCTTAAGTCAGTCGCTTTCACGGACGCAGCAGTGTTGCGCTAGGTGGGGGGCAGTTCTTGGCTCACTCCAAAGCCCTGGTGATTGATGGGACCCCTGGAGGACGTTGCAGGTGTTGCACAGGCCAAACACTATCACATGCCAAGTCAAGCCAGTGTTGTTCTTCCCTCAGTGAGATGGATGGAGATGAACATTCCGCAAGTTCACATGAAAGCGAGCAAGCTAAAGGCTGCGCTTGTCAGGCGTAACACTGGACTGGACTGCTAACCTACCCAGCGGGAGGGAGCTACACAGAGGTGAAAGTGCGCCTCTTATCTGAGTGTCAGGATCATCGAAGAGGTCCAGAGGTCACCTGGAGGGATGGGCACCAGGGCAAGGTCAAATATGTGTAGAAAGTGTTTAGTTTTAAATGTATCACATTTTCAAGATCCTTGGAATCTGTTGGATGTTGTGCAGAGTTTGCTCTGAAAATGTATTTGGCACCGTGAATGAAAATATAACCCAATATTTAACACCATTATAAAATTAACATGTAATACCTGATTATCAGCTCCAATACAGGATAACCTGATCATCCTCATTCACAACAAACAAACAATAAGTAAATAAATAAATAAATAAGTTCTATAATGCATAACTGATGCAACTTCTGCTTGTTTGAATATCCATCAAGTGTATTTACTTTGGACTACATCTTGCCATGCATTTTGTGAAAGCTTTTCAAATGACAGTCTCTGCAACTGCACAAGTTACAAGAGCTAAAAGTGGCTTTGGTCTCTAAGCAGCATCAACGCTTCCACTTCCTTCCAGTCTGTTGGCACTGCTGCATGTAGGTTACAGAGTAACCACTTCCTCCAGAGTTCAACTCTCCTGTTTCTTCCAGTACAATCCTCCCTTCTACTCTTTATCTTTCTCTGTGACACTTAGGGAGCTCCAGCTTGCACCTGAACCATACTTCTTCTCTCCTTATATAAGGGGGGCCTGTCCCACAGCTCGACCTCAGGACCTCCATAAAGTGGCCTGCCTCGTGTTATCTCAGCACGCCTCATGACGAGCGTAAAGGGACTGCTCCAAGGGCATGCCGAGGTCTTGCTAGCTGTAAAAGCAAGAGCAGGACAACGATAGGAAAATATAGACTTCTGCACGTAGAAACACCTAGGGAGCATTTGATCCTGGTGGACGTGTGCCGTTCCAGGAGGACATGCTCAGTATATTTCCTCGCTCCGGTGCACTGTGTTCTCGGTTAAGCTGCTATCCGAAGTTATAAACAATGAACGCAGACACGGTGCACACAAGGTTGACAGGTGCCAGGATGAGATCTATGGAAAAAGAAAATGATGAAATATTGATAGGTGTTGGGGTATTCCTGATGGATATGTAGGTGGATATTTATTCGAACTGATTTCAATTTACAGTCATTGTGTTCTCTGGGGTAACTTGGTAAAACTAGGCATGATGTACCCCAGGGAGCACAAAAACATTCAAAAGACATGAAAAATTACATCTTTGCTGATATCATAGGAATTTTTAAGGATGTAGAAAATATCATTAGAGTCATGCCATCCACTTAAATTCATAAAAAAAAGGTAGTCCATAGCTGACCAAAAGTAGACTAATAATGATAGCTTTTTATGGGTCAATTTAAGTCATACGTTATTAAACTAGTAATGAAAGTCTTTGGGCAGTTGATGCCCACGTTGACCTTCTCACACACAACTTCTCATTCATAGGTTTTTCTTTATTTTAACGATTTTCTACATTAACAACACTGAAGATATTACAACTATGAAATAACACAATTATGTGCTAAGCAGAAAATGTTTTTTACATATACACCGGTACCTTGACTTATGACCGACCCAGGTTATGACATTTCCGACATACGAGGTTGATGTCAGGCTATTTTTCGCTTTGGGATCCGACAGTTTTTTGTGATACGACATTGGCGATTTCATCACGTTTCGTGCGGCCCACCGCCATTACTCATTCCCGTGTCCCAGTCTGCCCCAGGCCAACCTACAGATCACGTGTCGAGCTCACTGAGTAAGCATCACCGCAGCATTTCTCGCTTCGTTTTGTGTCCTTTGTGCCGTTTTGGAACTTTATTTGTCCTGTACCCTGTATTTTCATCATGGGTCCCTAAGAAAGTGAGTAGCAAGGCTGGTGCTGAGAAGAAGAAGAGGCCACTTACCTTAGATATAAAGTGGAAAATCATTGAAAAACACGCTCAAGGTGTGCGCGTCATGGACTTGTGCAAGAAGTACAGGTGGAGTGATTCGACCATTAAGTTAAGTTTAGCGCTAAAGTGGAGCATAAGTTTAGCGATACGTAAAGTGTAGAATAAATTTAGCAATGTTCTGTAAGCGTATAGCAAGTGTTCACTTGGCGATAGAGGGTGACGTATGTAATGTAAACAAACCTCCTTCGACAATCTCATCCTCCTCCCACCACCAACGTTCGTCCTACACCTCACTGCTCCACCTCCATCATTGCTTTTTGTGATCCTCAAGGTAAAGTACACTTAATAAAACCAGTTTATTTCTTTACATTCACTTTTATGTGTAATTATTGTTTTATACATTATTTGTTATTTATATAGTACATTTCTCTTATTTAAAAACACATAACAAAAGAAATTGGTCTGTTTTATTGGGGGTTTGGAACGAATTATTAGAAATTCCATTTATTTTAATGGGGAAATTCGATTTGTCTTGCGACACTTTTGACATACGCCCTTGCTCCTGGAACGAATTAATGTCATATGTCAAGGTACTATATATATAATAATTAATATAAAATCATATTTTAGATTCTTCACTATAGCCAGTGTTTACCTTGATGACAGCTTTACACACATTTGGCATTATTTTAACCAGTTTCATAAGGTAGTCACCTGGAATGCTTTTCAATTAACAGGTGTAACTTGTCCAAAGTAAATTAGTAAATTAGTGTAATGTCTGGCCTTCTTAATGGGTTTGAGATATCACTTGTGTTGTGTCAAGGTAGTGTTGGTATACAGTAAATAGCCCTATTCCACAACTTAATCCATATTATATCAAGAACCTCTCAACTAAGTAAAGAGAAATGGCAGTCCATCATTACATTAAAACATAAAGTGTCTTAACTAATAAAAATACAGAAAAAAACAATTAATTTAAAGGTGTGTCCAAACCTTTGATTTGTACCGTATATTGTATTGTACAGTACAGTACTGTCAAGACATCTTGGTGACATGGAAAGAATCTATATAATTTGAAGATAATTTCATAAACAATGAAATGAACTGCCTTCAAATGGCAAAAAAACAAACCCCAACTTAAGCCAATCAATATTTGATGTGACCACCCAGTTCTTTCAGATACATTGTCATGCAGTTTTATTAGGAAATTGGCTGGCTGGTTGATTATTTCCAGCATCTTGGAGAACTTGCTAGCTCTTCTGAGTAAATTGGCTCACACATGTCTCAGTCTTTGCGAGTAAAATCCCTCGCAGCCTTGATGATGTTGAAGTCACTTTTAAATATTTGTCTTTTGTACTGAAGCAATATTTCAGAAGGGGAAAAAAAACATGTAAGTCTTTTACACGTTATTGTAGGTAACGCCACACTGTTCAACAGAAACTCTTACTGTTTAATTGACAATAAGATTCCACATATTTATTCACCTGGGTGGGAAAGGGAAAATACAGGTAACGCTTTAGGAGGCTTGTGGAGCATGCCTGGTGAGTCCATATTCATGAAGCTGTAAAGAACAGAAATTTATGTGGCGTGGAGAGAAGAGAGAAAGTGAAGAAAGAGGGAGGTCAACTGCAGAAAGAGCGATGGAGGGGTTTACTGCTGAGGAAAAAGGGGGTTTAAGCTGCGTGGAATGGGAGACAGCGAATGTTTGGATAGAAGAGGGGGAAAGCCACGCTAATTTATACTCCGCTAATTTGAACCAGCGCACCCCTTGCACCTGAGATGCATTCCACCAAGCTTAGACGTGGGAGGTTGACGAGGAGAAGAAGGATCTGTGTCTCTCTCTTTCTCCCTCTTGCACTCGCTCTTTCTCTGTGTTTGTGCAATTATGTTTAAAGTGTGTTAAAAAGAGAGAAAGTGTGTGTGTGTGTGCGTATGTGGGGGGGGGGGGGGTTTAATACAGTAAGAGAAAGTAATGGTTTCGTGTGTGTGTGTGTGTGTGTGTGTGTGTGTGTGTGTGTGCATGTGCAACTTTCTTGGGGTATGTGTGGGGTGTGTACGTATAAAGCACGTGTGTAAAGGTCAGAGGCCTTTGAGGGTCACTGTCAATGCTGCCTTTGTTAATGCCTCTAATGCCACACATGGAACGGGGTGGTCTGAGTGTGTCGGGACTTGGTCGTCGTGACAGTCCCATGTAATCGTTGGAGCAGGACCACCCTGTCTGTGACACAAATACAGCTACGCTTGTCAGTATGAAATGTATAAATGTGTGTCATCAGCACCGCTGTCATGTTTATGGAGCGAGGAGCAGATGGACATCATGCTACAGCTCGCCATGATTCAAACGATCAGGATTGCTGCCAGTGAAGTCATAAGGCCTGAAATAATAATCAGAATGATCCTGTTACCCTAAATGGCAGCTTCCCACCCATGATAATCATTTTGGGGATGTAAGCCATATTACTACAGTAATAATATGGGTATATTTGTTTAATGATCATCAGAATCTGGCCTTTTTACGTCTTACAAAGACACAAGTACAAAAGAAACAAAGAAAGCATGCAAAATAATAATAATAACAGTGACTAACACAATGATAACCAAGTCAGAAAATGAAAAAGAGGGGGGGAAATATTATTTCTGCTGTCTGAGTGATCTGTAAGGAGGATGAGCTGAATGCACATATTGGTTAAACCATATGTCTGTGGTCTATGGCTTGTCAATGGTTAACAATATTAAGCAAAACTTTATCTGAAAGGCAGCTACACTGGGCATTCACTGTATTGAATTGACTCGAATTGATCTGAATTGAAAATGTGTAAAAAAAAAAAAAAAAAAAGTATAAGTTGTATAAATTGTCTGCGTTCCATAAATCTTTTGTAACGTGATCCTGGATGTTTCAGAAATGTCAAAAGTCGACGAGGGACATTAGAGAGTTTATGACTTTGTCCTTACATGTGAGACAGGAGAATTTTATGCATAGATTCGACCTATAACTTTGTTGTAAATAAATAAATGTATTATTACTACACTACTGTATTATGCCTCGAAAATCATTTAGCTGGACTTCTTTTAAAGTGCTTTTTAAATCCAAAATGAATTGTCTTCTACTGATTGAAATCATTCATGGCTTATTAAATATGTGAACTTGCATCATAATCAGGCCTCATGGTGGTCTTAGTTGCAGTGTCAGAACATATTAGTTTATATATATTTTTACAATGTTTTTGAGGCTTATCATAGTGTTGCATTAGGTGGAGAGTGAGATATTACTCTGTACATTTCTGATATTAACTAGTATATTTGTTGGATTTACCAAAAGTAGCAGTGATCTGCTATGCTGTGTTTTGTTTTGTGGTGTCTGGTACTTTCTGTCTGATGAGATGGAGGTGATCATATTTCATAATGGTGAATAAATTATGGGGGAAAACTAAGACAGAAGATTTCATTTGATATGAAGTGTTAAAATGAGGTCTTGATAGTGCTGTATTTCTATTTTTGTCCGTTTATAATTTTTAGATTTGGTCTGTAAAAGGGTGTGATGTCTACAAACCCAAACTATGAAAGATTTGTACTGTTTGTCCAGTGCTGAATGTAGAGTAAATGGCATTCTTAAAAAATTTGAAAAGAAAAATTTCTTTTCAAATCCTCCAAGTGTCCTCCAAGCGGTTTGAGGTTTTGGAAGGTGAATACCTTAATTTGAGATTGAGGTTTTTTTCCTAGTAAAATCTGGTGACTATATTATCAGTGGGGAAAACAGCAGGAGGTAAGCTCAAAAAATTCAGGATTTGGAAAGGATATTTATTTTGGTTTGTAGATATTCACGCAAATAAAACTACATTTTGTAACTGTGTAATTTATGTCATCTTTCCATCTTTCCCTAAGCTTGTTATTTAATTCAGTAAGTGGACATGTGCGAGTTTTAATTTCATTTAATTCATTGCGGTTTGATGAAGTGTGGATTCGAAGGTATTAAAAAGGTTGATCTCCAACTTTGCCATATCAACTGAATTTGTTCAGAGACAGTAACTGTATTTTAGATTCTGTTCAGTAAAATTGAAAAAGTAATGGATGGGGAACTTAAATAGGGATTGATATTATAGATAGTGACATCAGCATGTACTGTACACTGATTTGATGAGGGAATGACTTTGGTGCTTGTTGAGATTTTCTTTATTTTGCCTGCTAGTTATAACAGAAAAAATGGGTGTGATTTGTATTTTTATCTAATTGCTGACATATTGTCCAATCAAAAGTGATCAAGTGAAGAGAAAATGATGGGACCACTCTGTTCAATCCAATGTCCTAGTGTTAATGGAGACTTTTTTGGAAAGACATTGTTATAGGAATGGATAGGTTTAAACAGTCTGTTTGTTTTCAGTGTTTTCTGAGGAATGTCTCCAATAATAAATCAGTTTTGTGTAAATTTCTGAGTGCTGAGATTACAGATTCTAGCCTATTAAGTTTTGCTTATTATTATTATTTTTGTTGATTAATGACATACGACTGTAGTGGAAACATGAGCAGGGTTTTAGAATGGACTTGCCTTATTTGGTTACAGAAGAAGCATGATGACATCAGAGCTCTTTATAAGATTTGGCTGTGTACTTCTGTAACTCTCTGGGTCAGCTGTTGTCGGGCATGAGAAGAAGAGCTTTGATCACTTTTTCTGACAAAAGATATTGAGATATGGATTCTGACTGAGTTTTGTTTTGGAAAAGTGAAATGAAAAAAAAAAATCTAGAGAATCTTTAATAATTGAGGATTTGGGGGTGCTGTTGGAATTTGTGGATTTATTTAGAAAATTTGGAATTTTGTTTCTGACCAAAGAATATGGTTTGGATTTCTTTGTAAATCCAGTATCGAGTCCAAATTTGGCTTTAAAAAGGTCCTTGATGGTTGAATCAGTATCAGAAACATTGTTGGAGAGGAACTCTCATTTTCACGTTGTTTTATGAATTTTGTTCTCTTTTTCTTTCAAGGGAAGAGAGTATAAAATGCATTCCATTTTTGAAGTCACTGGGAAATGATTTATTCCTGACAAGTGATGAGTACCAATGTCAAGGACAGTAGGACGGATACAAGTATAGGACCATGGTCTAATCCAGTCCACATAAGTGCTTTAATTACTGAATGAATAATAAAGTTATTACTAATGTAGGAGTAAGAACTTATGCAGGAGTATAATTTACTATCAAGGTTTCTTGGTTTTCAGATGTCCATCATTATATACAAGATATGTGTTTGAGGGCAAAAAGCTTGCACCAGCAGTGGTTTTTGAAAGGAAAAAAGGAAAAAAAGAAAAATGTACTTTACAACCCATGTTTAAATTGAATTCAAGGAGTTAAAAATGAAATGTGGGTTTATTCCACAACAAGTCAATAATCTGAAACATAAGGCCAAAATAACACACCCTCTTAAATCTGATCTGAGGAAGGCAGTGAAAGACATCTGGCAGAGTTACAACAGATATGTAAAAATAAAATCAAATTAAAAAAAGGCGCGGGGGGGGGGGGGGGGACAAAAAATTTACAGGCAAACTGGCC
>JAQMCW010000008.1:8910120-8921166 GCA_030068335.1 Chrysichthys cranchii | reverse complement strand
GTGTGTGTGTGTGTGTGTGTGTGTGTGTGTGTGTGTGTGTGTGTGTGTGTGTGTGTGTGTGTGTGTGTGTCAGAGCACTCGTGGTTTGAAAAGGTATGCAGGCTTAGGATGTAAATAAGCTTGGATGGAAGCTTTGGGGGAAGGAGTGTGTCATTCTGTTTATTTCCTTTTGGTTTTTCAGCATTTTTACAAGCCACAGGGACTGATGATAACAGAAATATTGTGGAATGCACAGTTGGACTGTTCTTCACCGGCGAGAGCGCCACAAGGCCCTCGCCACATGTCAGCTGACGGCCGAAGCAGCAAAACTCTGCGTCTCCAAGTTAACGATGGAGCACTGATGAGTATGGGAACACAAATCAGTTCCATGTCAGCTCCTGAGGGCCGCTACACACATGAGCATTTTCAGCACCTTTCCACGTGCAGCACGTGAGTGTTGAAAAATGACTGTGATCGAAAGATTCTCTGTATGCAAGAATGAAATAGCAATGACGACGTGAAAAAAAAATTGCTTGGTGTTTTGCTTTTATCTTCCTCCTTTTTCAACTCTGCATCCCCCCCCCCCCAGATTAACACACAATCTCCTTTTCATTCTTTCCATAGCTTCTTCTGCACCCATCCAATGTCTCTCCTTCATTCTGTCATCTCTCCCTCACTCCGCGTCCTCCCCGAAAGGACAGAATAATATTTGGACAGGTGTTCCTTTTTAAACACGCAGGGGACCACACTACATCATTCCCGGACCCTTTCTCTCATAAGGGAGCATCCAGAGGAACATGCCTCCAAGTTCAGACCTGACTACAATCTGTATTGTAATGCATCCGAAATCCCAGACAATAAAGATCTGTTTAGCACCAATTTTCCCTTTTTTTAAAAAAAAAAAGAAAAGAAAGAAAAAAGAAAGAAAAAAAAGATTATTTTTTTCCAGATTCAAGCAACGGCAGAGGGCACATCTGCAAGACAGATGTGTGTCCAAGAGCAAGCTGCCTTCTTCCCCTCCTTCCCTCCCTCCTGCTCTCTCTCGCTCTTCCATTCTCCCTTCAGAAAAGAGCAAGCCTCTCACTCTCCTTCTCTGGACCACCCACAGACGGACATGCCTTGCTGGAGCGAAGGCAGAAATAAAGAGATGAGTCTTTTGACTGATGGGTTTTGCAGACTATCACTTACATCTTACATACCATCAAAACCATAAACCCGCCCTTACAAAAGAAAAGAGCAAGCAAGTGATCAAATGTGAGGGCAGAGGGGTTAGAGAAGAGGAGTACGTAAATCTACATCTCTATCTGCTTGCTGTCGCTGTAACACTCTCTCCATGCTTATCTACAGGTCTCACACACTTGTAGATAAAGGTAATATCATGGGAAAGTTACATGCTAGCCAAATAACATGTCACAACAACATTAACATGGATTTTCATCTTTTATTTCCCCCCCTCAATAATGCTTGTCCTCCCAAGACTTTCATAAGATTTATACCAAATTTATTTTTAATTTCTTCATAATCATTTCACACAAATTTGGAAGAGAGACTCATTAATCACTCAGACAACATGTTTGGATTATTTAGTTTTACTTTTTACGTTTTCAGTCGCAGAAAACGCATAAGCTTCAGAGCAGAGCTCTCCTGCCAAGCACGTAATAAACCAGATTTTTTTCTTCTTCCTCACTACATCAAAATCTGTCTAAACAGCATGTGTTGTATGAGTAACATAGCACTTGAGCTGTGTCTAATAATATACTGTTATCTGCAATTGGTAACAGCTTTACATAAAAACATGAATGTAAAATAGAAGCACTACAAATGTGGACAGGGAATTGTTTTTTTTTTTTATTTTAATTTATTTATTTATCTGTAATTAATTTGTGCTAGGGAAGCGCATGGTGTGAGCTGGTGAAAACATACGAAACATGAACGCACAATTGTACGGTTAGTGCAGTGGATAAGCAAATTATTATTCAGAACTTCCTAAACAATCTACAAGGCAGAGTAACAGACCAAATCTCTGATGTTTGTACACCTTCAAAGTCATGTAAATAAATGAGCAGAGTAAAACCCATGCGGTAAACAACTTTCTCTTGGAAGTAAGTCTACGTAGTAATTCGACTCCCTATCATTACAGATACAACACCATGGACGCTTATACCTTGGTGAACTTCCTTTGTGCCCTGATAAGTCGGAAAAATAAAACATATAATAATAATCATGATATATTAGAATATGTTTTGTTATTCTAGTGTATAAATAATAGACGTTCATGCTAGTTCTGATGAACAGGTTTAGAGGTAATTTAGCATCAAAAAGCAAAAAAGCCTTAAAGTATAGATTCAGTGTTTAGCTTAATGGGCTTAGGAATCTGCTCTGGAGAACCTTTACATAAACAAACCTAGTTTTACAAACCAAGATCATTTAAGAGTCTTAAATTAATATTTAACATTAGCTCAAAAGGAGTTACTTTTGGATGATATTAACGATACAGTACTGCAACTTCCTGTTTTGCTCACCTGAGCCCAATTGATTATTTTGTAGCAAACTTTGTGTTCAGATTCATGAAGTGTTCTGATGCATACGAAGAGGGTTAATTGGATTTTACTTTCGCTTTGGTTTTCCTTCTGCTCACCTCCGTGGCAACGGAGCCTACAGTAGCCCCCATGGCACCCCCGAAAAACAACCCCACAATAGAGCCGAGCAAAGTGGTGCCCCTCACCAGGCTGGGCAGCCACAGCACCCACCCAACCACTGTGTCCCAAACCCAGCGCAAGAACGAGGGAGGAGGCGCAGGAGGAGACAAAGCGATGTCCCCGTCCGCTTCCAGACCATCTGCGCTCTCCTCCATTTTGTCTGCGCTGGCTTCTGGCTCCACGTCTGAGTCTTCCTCGTTCTCGCCTTTCCACTCACTCGCGATTTCACTGGATGAGCCTTTCTCCATACTCGCTTCCACCTTTATCTCTTCCTCCTCTGTGTGAAGGCGAGGAGGGCAGGTGTAGAATTCCTCGCCGCTCTCTTTTACCATCTCTTCCACCTTCTCCAGCAACTCCTCCACACTCTTTCTGCTTTTCTCCTCTTCCTTTTCTCCTCCTACCCTTATGACATGATAACGGTCTCCACACCTCTGTACCAATTCCAGCAAATCTTTCTGCTCGGTGCTGAGGAATTCTCTCAGTGATTGACCCTCTGACAGCTGGTCCGTGTCAGTAAACAGGACAACAGTGTGTTTGGTGATGGCTCCGAGACCGAACACTTTCTCTAAGGCATCCATAGCCTGGAGGTTCTCACTCTGGCGATGGATAGAGATGCAGAGCAGGAAGGCATGGGGTCCTGGAGCGGCCATGGATTCACACAGAGCCAGCTGGCGGTGCACTTCCTCTAGGGGCCTCTCGGAGTAGAACCAGTCTGGAGTGTCCACCACAACCACCTGGCATGAAGACAATGTTAGTGAAGTCTGTTTTTATTGTCAAGCTATTCATATACTAGCTGGTCATTTTTAACACGAACACGCGAACGTCTGCTTTTTCATGCAGTTATTCAATCAGTCAATCACATGGCGGCAGCACAATGCGTAAAATCATTCAGATGCAGTTCAAGTGCATCCAATATCAGAATGGGGAAAAAAACGTTTTCTCAGTAGGCGGATTTTCATTAAATGTGCAAACACTGGTAAAACTACAGGTGGAAGTTTACATTACTCAAATGAGAACATATAAGCACTGTAGGTAAGGAGGAAAGTAAAGAGTTTTTACAATAGGCTACAGAGCAAATGAATGAATGAATGAGCCACTGGAGGCAGTGCGTTACAGTGATTTGAACCCTACCGTCATACTAGTATACGAGTTGCTCATGTCACATGTTGTATGTTGCTTGTGGGCATGCACTGTCAGCTGAGAAATGGCAATAGCTTGGAATGCTAACTAGTTAACTTGGTTAAAGTGCAATCTGAAATTTTCAGATCATTTGATAAAGTAATATTTTGCAAAATTTAACCATAAACATTTTTTTTGCATTTAAATCACATGATGCCATGGATACCATTTAAATGACCACTTATCAGGTCTTGGAGATCTGTGGTCACATGTAATTGGAACGACTAATCACGAGAACCTAGCTTTAATCGCATAACATTGCTCAGTGGAAAAACAGACCAATCGCAATTGTGTTTTGTCTGTTTCTATTTTGCACAAAACTGTAATGGAATCCTGCCTACTGACTGTGGCATGGTTGTTGGTTTGAGTATTTAAGAAACTGATGATCCCCTGATTTTCACTGTCACAGTCTCTAGAGTTTAAACAGAATGGTGAGGAGGGGGAAAGTTCAGTGAAAATAGTGATGAAACAAAAAGTCCAGTGAAAATAGTGAGGAAACAAAAAGTCCAGTGAAAATAGTGAGGAAAAAAAAAAGTCCAGTGAGAATCCAGTGTGGATGGAATCATCTTAGTGAATATAATGGCCAGACAGGTTTGAGCTAACAGGCAGGCTATGCAAACTCAAATATTCACTCTTTACAACTATGATACAACTAAAATCCACTCAGAATGCACAACTTTTCGAACCTTGAGGTGGATGGGCTACAACATCTTAAGAGTACAATGGGTTTTATTCGTGTCTATTTTTTTCCCCAATCTTCAAGTGCCCGTTTTGGTAAGGGAGACTGGATGACTGCCTGAATGATCAAGTGTACAGGGGTTCCTATTAAAGTGGCCAGAACATTGTGTAACATTCAAGACCATTGTGTAACGCTCAAAATAATACAGCAGCTCTGTAGACATGAATATATAAAATCTATAACACAAGAACATACAGTGTAAATGATACGACAGTGAAAAGTGCAGTAAAATACAACAAACACACAACAGATTATACCCTATGGGCTCTTTCTTCATACATTTTTACACACATGAATTTGCTTTCCATGAAGTCTCATGGAGATTAATTTCTTCTTGATGATTATTAAAATAGCTCACAATTATTAAAACTACTCATTATTTAAAACACACGTGCAATAAAAATCTCAAGCACGTTCATTGCTGCAGATGTAATGGATCATGGAGCAGACTAACCTGCCTCCCAGCCACACGTGCACAGCCCTTCTCACACTTCACGGTTACTGCTTTCTGAGGGATGGCACCGTGGCGTGTATCAAACACCGGACTGCCGAGGATGGCGTTACCCAAACTGCTTTTCCCCGTGCCTGCCCAGCCCAGCAACACCAGCCTCAACTCACGCTCTAAACACACACAGACAGAGTTCGCATAAAGACATCTCAGAATTTACGGTTTTATCCTGTACCTGTTTCTGGGTTAAACAGTCAAATTTATGCAAGACTTGCACTGTATAGGTATACTTTGCTGAAACTGACACCAGCCTCACCTATAGGCAAATGCACTTAAAATTATTATTGTGCATGTTAATTTAAAATTTTACATCTTTAATATTTTATCTTCTTATTTCAGCAGTATTTTCATAGTGTTTTGTTTTAATGAATGTTAACATTAAAGTAAAATCTAATGTATAAAAATGAGATTTTAACTCCTGATTTTTTTTCAATATTTAATATCCAGTTACAGGATATTTTCCTTTTAGGTGTGCAGTGACATTACAAAAAAACAGCCCCGAGATCATTTTCATGTGAACTAACAAAATCCTATAGAATTATGTTACAACAAAGGGCTACTATTGACATAATGCTAAAACATATATCTTTATCCAGGCAATATCTAGCATGATTGTAATTTTTTTTTAAACTTCTAAGTCTTAATGTATATCTAAATTAGAAAGTCAAGTCCAATATCCAGGTGCCTGTATAAAGAAGGCTGCAAAAGAGATTTGCCCCATCATTACCCAGGCTCTATATTTCGTCTCGTCCAACTGATCAGCTTTAGCAAGACGTGTGTCCTGGTGATAGAGAAAGCTTCTACCGTCTAAAGAACGGCGAACCGAAGTGTTCAAACTGGTGTTGAGAAATGCAGTAAAATACCGAGAAGATTATCCTGTTTAGACTAGATTTGCATTTCCCAAAGGAAATAGTGCTTGCAAACATAAAAAAATCAAAAGAAACACAAAGTAAAAGTTTAGATTACATTACATTTACATTTAAAAGATATTTAACCTAAGCACAGAAAGAGAGAGGGATGAAGAGAGGGAAAGATCTACAAAAAGATAGTGGGAAAGAAAAGAGTAAGATTTTACTTTACTTACCCAAAGTACTTTCCCTTTATAAAAAATGAGATTAGTAAAGATATATAAAGTGAATGGGTTTTTTTTTAATTTTATTTCAGTGACAGATAGTGTCAGACTAAAAGAAAAACAAGCAAGTATATAAAATTAAATAGGTATGCAATTAGGACAATGCATTTATATATTAAATAAAACATAATATATAGTCTTAATCCCAATTTAGTAAAGAGAGAGAGACAGTATAGAGTGTCAAGAGAAAGAAATATAGACAAAAGAGACTGGAAGTTGATAAAGACAAACATCAGGAGTGAGAAATTAGTTAGGATAGATAAATAGTGAATGAAAACAAGAGTGAGCGAGTGAAAGAGAGCGAAAGAGAGCTCAAAGAAGTTAAAGAGGTAGAGAAGTTACATATGAAGTTAGAGAGAAAGAAATAAAGAAACAGACAGAGACATTGATTACAAGACTTAAGTTTTTTTTTTTTTTAAAGATTAAAAAAAATTAAATAAAAGGGAAAGTTAGATATTAACACAGAAAGAAAGAAGAGTAGAAAATGAAAATAACACAGCTTAAGTGTTAAGCCCCATGCAACAAAGTTTGAACAAGGTTTCTACATTAAGCAGCCTTTGAGAAATTATTTGCAGAAAATCAACTGGGGAAAAAAAGGAAATAACATAATAAATAAACAGCGTAGGAAGAACAATATCATGCTTTGCTTTGCAAGCACAGAATAATTCACATTATAATAACCATAAAGGCCATTCACATTCAAGTGCACCACACTAACAAAAAGATAATAAAAATGAACTCAGCTCAGGTATCCTTTAACCTATTAGGAAAGGGTGAGGTCATATTTATTTTAAAAGACTCTATTCTGTGCACAGCATAACAAGCAAAATTATATAAAATCAGCATCATAAATTCATCTGCCTTGAAAACGGATTAGTTTTTTTTTTTTTTTTTTTAAATGGACTTAATCTTCAGCAGGTTATCAAAATGTAGAAAAGTAGTTTACTCTGAATAAGAATCTGAAAGCATATTTGATGGGATATAGGACGTCCATATGTAGAAATAACACTGTTTGCTACATCACCATCCCAATATGTAGCATGAATATCAGTATACCTAATCAGGCTTTACCATCCCACTGGTATGCCCTAGTTTACATAAATCTGCTGATTCAAATCACCATTAAACAAGTGATCGTTGCAGATCAAGATCAAGTAATCGGATTTACAGATGTTATTCTTCCTTCCTTCCATCATTTAAATGCAGGGCTTTGTTGTTGCATACAAATAAGACAGTAAAGAACTGATAAGATTGTTGCACTATTGACAGCTAAAGGCAGATTTTTGTTAAAGCTGAGTGTACTAAGGCTTGGGCTTTGCCTCAGACAACAATGAAGCAAGAGCCCCATCTACTGCCAACTGATATGTAGCACATCACTGCATTATAAACGTAATGTGTTTTTTTTTTTCCCCCTTTAAAGTAATACATCTCTAACAAAAACTAATTAAAGACATTTATGCTTATATATTTCAAATACCAGGACACTCTTACATAATGAGGCTGTTTTGGTTCTTACTGAAGAAAATCTGGCACAAATTAAGCACCTCCTGTGTAACAAAACTGGTTTGAGCCCTGGGCTAAGGCACAATGTGAATCAACATGTTTAAGGTTTCTATGGGTGTGGGCTTAAAAATGCAGCGTGGTTGCTTTAACATACATAATTTCACAACTGTTTACCAGAATGACGACTTGTCTACACTTTTACAGAGGATTCCGTGCATTTACCTTATTCTGTATAACATGACAAAATCCAGAGCCAAACAAGCCAAGATGAAATCCTGACAGGTTCCTAGAAGAGCTTTATATAATTTGGACTCTATGTCTGACTGTCATTGTAGTCTTTTCACAGTCACATATCTACTGCCAGCTTAAACAATACATACAGGATAGTTGTTCCACATGACATCAGATCTGACAGGTAAACTCAGTTGTTAAAAAACCTGGCAATGGATAGCAAGTTCCAACCTGGTTTAGCAGAATCTCCGAGTTCTTTAGGCTCTCCATCCAGGTCATGGGTGGTGCCTTGGGCTGTTTTCTCCTCCATCATCTGCAGTTGAAGCAAAATTATACCTTATTACATGACTATTAACAGCATAGTAAAGTATTTTGTTATTCAGTCAGCAACTGTGATCGTCACCGCTGGAGCCTTGTGGTGTGGGACGAGTGGAGAGATAGTGTGCAGGAGAAAGGGCGGGGACAGAGCTCTGATGTTTGACAGAGGAATGGAGGATGGGCTCAAATGACTCAGCACAAGAGGAATTTGTACACAAAGTCACATTTATCACACTTGAACACCAGTGTTTCTACATAAAACCCTTCCATGTTTCTGCTCTTTCCATTTGGTCTAGAACATGAGCAAGACCGTATCCAGACTCATATTTTGTTCCACCCTAGCTATCATTTTCCTTATAACAGCTTTGGTAAAAATCCAACCAGTGAACTTTGGACACGTCTATTGTACTCTATAAACAAATGTAAAGCTTACCTCTGATCTTCAAGTGCTCTAGTGTGGAAGTGTGCTAGCAGGCTCTTCGGCTCTCGGCACTTCCTCCTTTTCTTGCAAGTTGAAAGCTGTTCTGCCAAAAAAGAAAAACAAATACACAAAAGGGAAGCCACTAATTCTCTCCCCAGATATTTGAGTCTTTTAGGGCACACGTAGTCTCATTTTCCCTTTACACTCCCTCTCTCTTCTGTCTGAGAATTCTCTTCTGTCTGGTGTGTTTCCAGTCACAAGGCTGAGAAACGGCTTTAGCCTATAAGGATGAGTGTGCGCTTGCTCACACTACACTCACACACACACGCACACACAGAGAAAGGGAGGAAGTCTGGCACATTAGTGCACATGGAGCCGTACCACGTTGTCTATGCTATTTAAACTATTCATTCCCTTTTAAGGCATGTTTTTTTTTGAACAGGAACTAAAGTATCAGTGGATACGAGAGGACTGTTAGATTAAGAAAAAAAGAAAAGTATTGTACATGCAGCAACGTGTCATTATTACACGCCTAGGCTGTCTCTTGTACATTCATTAAAACTGACGCCTATGGCTGTGCAAGTATGTAATTAAAGACTTCAGGCAAAAAATTTTCTCTGTTCTTTGGCGCTTTTTTTTCTGCATGCTATGGAACACAAATCTATGCACAAACCTAAACAAGGAGAAAACCAAAACATTTTAGATCAAATATTTCGAAAGTATTCAAAATATCTATAGCGAGTAAAATAATAGTAATGTTTAAAAAAAATATAAATTAAAAATATAAAGAAAAACCCTGCTCAAAAAAGTTCACTTGAAATCCAATAAAATGCAAACTGCATCTTCTCAACAATTTGGGGGGGGGGGGGGGATATTAGGACTAATGAACTGTACAGTTGTGCTTTTAAATCAGTGCAATACAGCAACCTGTTTGGTCACACTTCCAAAATTATTCCATACATGCTTTTACTATAAACAAATAATAACATTACATTTTACAAGTATAAAAACAGTTTGGCAGTAAAAGGACTACTGCAGTTAAACTACCGTTTGCTTCTATTCACTTAACCTTAAATAAAAAATAATAATTAAAAAAAAAAAAAAAACAGCCTTGGGCCCAGAAACTGTACACATCTGCATAAAAATAAATTGCTCTTTACATAATAAAAGTCTGCCAATTTCCACACAACACACTCACATTAACATACACACATGCACACACCTACTGGGATACACTAAAAGAATAAACAAAAAAATCTAATAACCTGACATAGACGTGTTCCCTAGAATAAGAGCTCTGATCCCTTTTTTTTTTAAAAATATTAAAGAATTACAGTTTTAAAAATATTAAACATTTTACGTTTTAAAAACAGTTCTACGTCTACAAATGTCCAATGCTTTTCTCCCAGACATGATTGGTGCATTGTTAACAAAAATAAACTGTCAAAAATTGTCCTTTTTGTTTCATGCTCCTGAAAATTAGGTTGTTTTCAATGAGTCCTGTTTTTTATGAAGTGCAATTAGAGTAACGTCATCTGCTCTCCAGTCTCATAGTCCTGGCATGATGTATGCTATGTTGTCCAGCGTGCTTGACTGCAAAATAAAAAAAATAGAAAAAAAAGTTAGATTTCATATTCAGTCCAAATAAATTGGACAATTGTGATCTCTGTGATTTTGTTTGTGGCATGGGTGTTGGCACTGGAAAGTCTGGTTTGGATATTTAAAAAAACTGCTGCTCTCCTGGAACATTCACACTCAAGTTTTTAGCATTTACACAGAATAGTGTGAAAAAGAAACAGTTATGTGGGTCTTATGACAGTTATGTGGGTTATTTGTGACACACTCTGGGTGTGAATGCCTTGATGACAAGAGAGGTCAGCGGAAAATGGCCAGACTGGTTCGAGCTGCTTGGAAGGATATAGCACCTCATATAATCAATCTTTACAACCATGATCACCAGAAAAGCATCTCAGCTTACACGAAACATCAAACCATGAAGTGGATGGGTTACAACAGCAGAAGACGACATCGGGTTCCACTGTTGTCAGTCAAGAACAGGAACCTGAGGCTATCATGCAGCCTCACCCAAAGTGAACAGTTCAAAATTAGAAAAAATATTACCCGGCCTTCTTCCACTATTTTTCCAAAAAATGCTTATTTGAGTTACACCAGATTTCCTGTTAGTTCAGACCAGTCTGGTCATTCTCTTCTGACCTCTCTCATCAACAAAGTGTTTTAGCCTACAGACCCTCACTCATATTTTTTTTGTTGTTTTTTTTCACTGTTCTGTGTGTGTGTGTGTGTGTGTGTGTGTGTGTGTGTGTGTGTGTGTGTGTG
>JAQMCW010000008.1:8897157-8907908 GCA_030068335.1 Chrysichthys cranchii | reverse complement strand
CACCACAGTCCACAGCAACTTTTCACAGGACTTTCCAGCCGGTGAGTAATAGTTTGTGATAGTAAAAAGGCTCGCGGCGATTTTTTTTTCTAAAAGTAGCTCTCAGTGGGGAAAAAGGTTGGAGACCCCTGCTCTAGAGTTTACATATAATGGTGCGATAAACAAAAACCATCCTGTGAGCACTCAATGTATTTTGCTTTTCACACCATTATGTGTAAAACTCTGGAGACTGTTGTGTGTGAAATTCCCAAGAGATCCCCGGAGTCTGAAATACGAGTCTGGATGGCACCAACTACCATGCCACAGATAAAGTTACAGATCACTTCATTCTGATGTTTGATGTGAACATTTTTAAAGCTCTTGAACTGTTCCCAAGTGATTTTATGCATTATATGCTGCTGCCACGTGATTAGGTAACTGAATGAATCAGCAGGTGTACAGGTATTCCTTATAAAGTGGATAGTGAGTTATTAAGTCGTGTTTAATACTTGATTTTGAAACTTGGCATTTCTGCATTAATTTTTTTTAATCTGGGGTTTTCCCATGCTAAAAGTAACAGGGATTTTACATGAATACAAACCCATTCATACACTTTATGGCCAAAAGGTTTGTGGACACCTCAGTGTTACACTCATATCTGCTTTTTGAACAACAAACAAATATCTTAAAGATGACACCCATATTTGGTTTTTGAACATGTTATAATAACCTTCAATCTTCAAGAAAGGCTTTCCATAAGATTTTGGAACATGGGTCTGGGGATTGGCCCATTCAACCACATCAGCTTTAGTGAGGCCAGGCACTGATGTTGGCTGAGGAGGCCAGGAGCACAATCTGCATTCCTGTTCATCTTAAAGGTGTTTCACTGGTGCTGAAGTCAGGGCTCTGTGCCATCCATGTAACTTCTTCCACTACAGCTTTGCCAACCCATGTCATCAGGGACATTGTGCACAAGGAGATTATCATGCTGGGACCAGTTTGAGCCCCTTAACTCCAGTGAAGGGAAATCTTAATGCTACAGCAAACCTAGACACCTTATGCAATCATATGCTTTCTAACTTTGTGGCAACAGTTTGGGAAAGACCAACATATGGGTGTGATGCTCAGATGTCCACATACTTTTGGCCATATACAGGGAGTCCTCGGTTTACGGCGCCATCGTCGTTACATCGCTCACCATCTCCCATAAATGTATTAAAAAGTCTTAAAAAGAGGCTTTGTTTACATTCACCGTTGATATTTAAAAGAATGCAGCACTCAGGATCGACCACCTCAACCAAACCCGACAGACTTCATACAAACCCTGAGCACAAACGTACGGACCAATCAGAAACGAGTCCTTCGCCACGTCAGCCAATCAGCGCGATTGTTTTTCTTTTTTTCTTTTCGCTACCTAGTTGGAGATCCGGGTGCTGTATTAGTTGTTGTATTAGGCTGTTTTAACATTATACAGTGTTGTACAGTGTGTGAGTTCCGACTAACGGCGAAAATCGTGTTACGTCGACCCGTAGGAACGGAGCTCCGCCGTAAATCGAGGACCGACTGTAGTATACGGTTTCTCATATATTAATGAGAGTTTTGTTAGAACAAAGATAAACAGTTTCTGCTATTGTATTTATCATATAATCATTTTTGTCAAGGTTGTCGATAAGTCTGGAGGGCACTCTATACATTGATACAAATAATCGAATTTCAGATGTTTTGGACATACCGTTTTCCTTGTGCACTCACCTCTGTCTCTTGTAGCCTATGTCCGATGAGAGAGAGGGACTCCCCAAGGAGCTGTAGATGGGCAGCAGCATCTATGGGGTCAACTTCTGGTAGCCGGATGGTCAGAGAAGAGCGACTTGTAGTGGTCAACCCTGTCCCCGTACCCACAACTTTATTGGAGCCTTAGAAAGAGAAGTAAAGGGGGCGAAAATCTGAATTTTAAAAACTTACACGTAACTTTCAGGTTGTCTTATTCAAATTAAGACATGAATGAAAAACAAGTTCTCAGAGGCATAACAAAATCAAAACAATCTGGCTTGTTTTTGATGCAACATGACTGAGAAAGGTTATGGGAAAATCAAAGAAATGAAGTTTTTTACTCTTGATTTTGTTCTCTGATGGGGGAGCCTTCTGTTTCACTGTAGTGGCCTCAGCTTTAATCTGCTTATGCTGAAGATACTGAGCTTTTTGCTTCCAGACCTGCAGGTAGAAACAAGCAATCATTTCAACACTAATGACACCAATTACTCAAATTGCAATTCTGCAGGAATATTAACAGAGAAGCTGACATATTTAAACACACTTAATTACCACCAAGCAGTAGAAACAGGTTACTGACCTGCTTTTCTTTTTCAGGTAGATGCTTCCAAACCTCTGCAAGCTTCTTACTCAGCTCCCCAAACACTGCAGAACCATGAGCAGAGTAATTACCTTATAAACTATATATTTACAAATGGTGGTATTAGTGAAATGCATCCATGTAAACAACCAAGCATGTCTACAAAAAATCATCTAATTAAAACCAATAATTACATTAAAAAAATCACAACACCACAACACAACAGTAATATAATGCCTGTAATGCAATGTAATGTCATTTAAGGCTTGTATTTGATTTAATGCAGCACCCACCAAGTCCAGGCTGTTCCGCATTTATATTGGCCCTGTACTCTTTACAAAAGACCTGATAAGCTGTTGTACTCTTCTTCTTTTTCTGAAAGAATCAAAGAGAGACCTGTTAAACAATGTGATCAGGGTATAGGATGGAAGCTGGTGTTTGAATCTCCTAATCATTTATTTATTTCAAATACCCACACAAATTCCAATTTTTTTTTACACCCAACACTTCTGGTAAATGATATAAAAAGATATTTTTACACTTACTGAGCACTTTATTAGGAACACTATACTAATATTAGAAAAAAGCCTGTCTTTGATCTCAACACAGCCTCAATTCCTTGTGGCATGGATTCCCCAAGATGTTGGAAATGTTCCTTTGAGATTCTCGTCTATGTTGAGATGAGTTCATTATGCAATGCCTGCAGATTTGTTTAGGTGCACACAGGCCCACATTAAGACAATGTGGTGCCCCTGGGGACTATACCTCACAGGTACCCCAATGCCCCCAACCCCCTTCCCTCCCCTCCCCTCCACCCACCTTACCCCTGTCTTCCTGTCAAAAATAGTACGCATAAACAAGAGCATTTCTCATATGTAATTTACTAACTACACTGGGTCTACATTTGTCCATGTACATGTAGGCAAATGATCGCCGCTGCTAGCGTTACCGTCTTCACTACCTTCGGCTTCAGCGCTGCTAGTGACCGCAGGTACTGATGTTCTTACAAAAAAACTATCGATCACTGGAACATTCTGAATCGTGGCTAGACGTCTAGAGTCCTTGTCTTTTTTTCTTTTTTCTCTTTGCACAACCACTCAATTGATGTCTGTCCATTTTTCATTCATTTTCTGTAACGGTTTTAAAAAATGATACATTTGCACATACTTGTGGACTGACTCAACTCTGACAGGTTGGAGAGGGGGAATGAATGGTCAGGTAATCTTGATTTGTTCGTTATTATCATTATTATTATTATTATTATTATTATTATGAAATTAATGTTCATGATGAGTTATATATGGCCTTTTAACAAATTCAAGTGAATAACAAAAGTTTATGAAAAATATTTTTAAAGCTTGTGTCATGTGGTGCCCCTGGG
The DNA here is from genome assembly GCA_030068335.1 of Chrysichthys cranchii. Taxonomy (NCBI): domain Eukaryota; kingdom Metazoa; phylum Chordata; class Actinopteri; order Siluriformes; family Claroteidae; genus Chrysichthys; species Chrysichthys cranchii. The sequence continues at coordinate 8,904,198 of JAQMCW010000008.1, read as the reverse complement.
CACTGGCCCACTGGCCCATATGGATAATATTGCATTAGCCATTTAGGAATTACAGCCATTTTTTTTTTTTTTACATACTCCCTACATTTTCACACAGACTCCAAACTGACTGGACAAACTAACACAATTATAAAGATTATGTTTTAATAGTTGGACACCACCAAACGTCCTCCCTTCAGGCCTTTACTAGTACTAGTACTGGCTTTTCTGTTCTTGAGTGTTAACAATGGTTTGCACCTTAAGGTACACCCTCAGCATTTATATTCATAAAGGTGTCTCTTACTTATGGCCTTTGAAATTAACATGCCTACCTCCTTGAGAGTGTCTTTGACTTTGTTATATTTTGTGAATGGGATTTTATTTATTTATTTTTTACCAAACAAAGAATTCTGTGATCATCAACTTTAGTTGTCTTCCATGGTCTTCCAGGCCTTCTGGTAATGTTGAGCTCGCCTTCTTCGTGAGAATGCAACAGATTGTTTATTTGGTTACTCCTAAACTTTCTGCTATCTCTCTGACTGGACTGTTTTGTTATTTTTGGCCTAATAATGGTGTCCTTTACCTGCATCGACACGTCTGAACACCTACCAAATGCGAATTCAACACCTGGAATCAACTCAAGAGCTTTTGTCTACTTAATGCCATGACATAATGAGGAAACAGCCTACACCTGGCCATAAAACTGTTCATCAGTCACTTGTGATATTACATTTGAGCCTGCACTCAAGTAGAAAGTATGAAAAAAATGCCTGCATTTTCTGAAAGGTTAACATGATATTTTCGTAAAACCCCTTGAATTAAAGGTTTAATTAAAGGTACAATTCAATCACATCTTTTCTGCTGCATTTCAAATCCACTGTAGTGGTGTACAGAGGCAAAATTATCTCACAAGTACTTATGGACTATATATAAGGCTAGCTCTTAAATTAAGATGAAATGCTGCTGTATAAAAAGAGGATGGGTTGATGAATGTAGATGGTACCTGTAAGCTGTGTTGCAATTGGTAGATTTGATATTATTGGAAGAGTCAACACATGATGCAAAATATATTTAGAAACCCGTATTTTACCACATTTCTTTTTGCAGGATACATGCTGGCTCATAAGTCGATTCCATTTACCATAGCATCTGGTAAATTTTATGAAGCATTGTCATGGTATGGCCTTCCCCAGTAGCAGGGAAACTCAATTAGCAATAATAATTTATATTGTCATTTTGTGTCAAATTCTATTTTTTAGCTGTTAGTGGTCATTTTGTGCTTTCTGCACTGTGTCCTTGGCCTTTTTATGAAGTTTTGTGGCCAGCTATGGTATGCATACACCCATAAATTTACAAGTGATTTCAATTTATCAACATGCATGAATATGTGAAAATCAGTGTTGTGAATCTTTCGTAAATGTCGTGATTTTTAATTCAGTTTGGCTTACAAAAACACTTACTCAAAGATTGATGAATGGTGCCCAGCATTTGTGTGTTTCCAAACCAATCTCCCTAGCTACTATTCTTAGACTGTTCACCATACCTTGAGTACCTGAATACTCCTGGAGCTTCCACTTCACAACTTCACATCTGTTGTATATTTCTAGTGAAATAACCACAAGCTTCATGCTGCTGCTTTAACTGAATCTCAGTCTTGATGTGAAGGAAAGCATCACCTTGTCTTTGTCATGCTTGTCCCTTTCCTTTTCCTCCTTCTTTTTCTTCTTCACCATCATCATGTCAGCACTCTGGTGATGATGCAAGGTGACTGCTGGAGCCACAGCATATGTCCCTAATGGGGTACTGTGATTGGATGAGCTGTGGGAAAGGGAGTGGCTTTTGGATGAGTCCCCTATAAAAACAGAAGAAAACAACCACATAAAATTCAACTCAGCTTTGTTTAACAATATTAAAAGACTGCTATCTAGAAACAGCAAATCTGCAGACAGATTTTAACTGTTTGATATTAACTCCTACCTTTATATCCTTTCTTTTCTGCATTTCCTCCTTTGTTGTGCTTCTTCTCTTTCAAGCTTTTATCCCTGTCCCTGTCCTTTTCTTTGTCCTTTTTCTTTTTGCTTTTTTTGCTTTTCTTCTTCTTTTTAGATGAAAGATGTGTGTAGGAGTCATCAATGATCAGTTCACCTGCTTCTAGCTCCTCTCCTGAGGATGAACAATCTCCTCTCTGTGGTAAAGTCCCACCATACTGTCCTGGGGGGAAAAAAATTGTTGCATTAAGCCTGGAGAAATCAAACATAAGCAACAGATGCAGTGGATAGAGATTAGGTTGAAATAATTGGGAGTATTCCTTTGAGGACAAACCTGCGAAACAGTATCAGAAAAAATCAAACAGAATTTCATTCCAACTGTGCCACTACAACAGCATTGACAGCATGTACATATTGTTACACAGTAACGGTGATTCATTTGCTATTCCTAAGATGCGATGATGATGAACTTAAACATCTCCTACCCTCCACTTCTACTTCTTTCCCCACCATTGGCAGAGGCTCTCGACTGTGCTGTTTCTTCTTTGGTGGCTTAGACGTTGTCATTCGGTCCCTGTCCTTCTCTTTCTTCACTCCACTTTTTTTTATGCCAGAGGTGGAACGATGTCCTATGCTCCCTGAAGATGGATGTGCAGGGAAGGAGAATCCTTCAGTCGACTCTCCTCCTTCATTCCTCTCCTTGGGTGAAAGGATGAGCTTCATTTTCAGGCCCTCACCATCTCGCAGTGTAAGTGGCTCACCCCTCCCTGCTCCGGAATGAAACAATGAGGATTTAGAGGAAGATGAGGATGATGAAGAATGCTTCTTGGATGATGAAGACGCACTCGGGTGGCGCGAATGAGAGAAAGTGTGGGAGAAAGAGTGGCCACTCTTGGAGCTGCCCTCACGTTTGCGATCTTTGGAGGAGGAATGTGACGAGTGAGGAGGGTAAGAGGGTTTTTTATGAAAGTTGGGGACAGGCTCAGAACCTGTGGCCATAGGGGAGGTGATGGCCTGCAAGAGGCCCATAGCAGTATCTGTAGAGTTGGTCAGCTGAGAGGAGCATGAAGATGAGCGCGAGGGTGAGCGTTCAGAGGACTTGCGCTTCTTCTTATGAGGAGGGCCTGAGCCATGGTGGTCTGAGGAAAGATGAAATGAAAATTGCGACCTTGGTATTATACAAACCTGTCCATGTACACACTGTCTTAGAGTAACCTGGGTTAAACCAGTATTTTCCCTAAATTATTTCAGTTACCTATGATTTGTTCAAAGTCAGTTTCTTAAACACAGTATTAATCCCCTCAACTGTTTGTTCTCTAAATATGCATAACACTTCTACTCTTTTTCATATTTTAGAGGCCACTCATCTCTCTGATGCATTCTCTACTCTAATGTATTTACCTCTGTAATGGTGATCATCGCTTGAGTGCTTCTTCTTCTTTTTGTGTAAATCTCCACCCATCACTCTCAACTCAGTGTCCTAGTTATAGAGAGAACAAACAAAAATCAATAGAATAACATGGCAAAATCTTATGAGGATAAAAAAAACAATCTACTTAATGTACAAACATCTACACTACTTTGTAAATGCTAAATGGAATAGGGGACAGAAAGTCAACATGAAACCAAGACTCCTTTACCTCAAATGGCACCTCTACCTTAGCAACTTTACCCTACTGAAGTTACCAAAACCTCATTTTAGTAGCTTTTAATTAATGATGAACTGATACAATGAACTACATTACATGCAATGGCATCATGGTTTTTAAAAGACAAAGACAAGGCCTACTCAAACTTTCAACTACAGTACTACAACCAGCACTCTGGTGCAGTGATGGCTCAACAGGTAAGGCTCCATGTCACTGATGAGTAACTGACAAGTTGCCGCTGTTTAGCCCTTGAGCAAGGCCCTTAAACCATCTCTGCTCCTGGGGGATTGTATCATGGCTGACTGCACACTCCTACCCCAACTTCCCAACAAGCTAGAATATGCGGAGAAACGAATTCCATTGTGCTATAATATAGATGAGATACAAAGGCTTCCTCCTCTCCTGACAGACAGGACCGAAAACAGTCCTTATCCTAATGTACAGTTGAAACCAGATATTTACATACGCTTCAGAAAAAAACACAAAACCTTTTTTTTCTTTACTGTCAAACATTAAATCAGAGTAAACATTGTCTGTTTTATATCAATAAATAAACATATTTTTTGCATTTGTTAAATGTCAGAATCGAGCGAGGGAGAACTTTTATGCATACTGTATTTTATCACTCTCATCAAAGTCAAAATATGCATACACTAAGTTTGTGTCTTTAAACAAAAAGAAAATTCCAGATGATTCTATTCTGAGCTTAAGAAGCTTCTGATTGGTTCATTGATTCCATTTCAGTTAATTGGTGGCACCTGTGGATGTATATAAAGGCACACCTCAAACACAGAGCCTCTTCCTTTGAAATCATGGGAAAAATCAATAGAGGGACATCAGGAAAAGAATTGTGGACCTCCACAAGTGTGGCTCATCCTTAGGTGCAATTTCCAGATGCCTGAAGGTCCCACGCTCATCCGGTCAGACAATAATACGCAAGTATAAAAACAATAGGAATGTACAACCATCATAGCGCTCGGAAAGGAGACGGAGTCTGAGTACCAGAGAGGAACCCCAGGACAACAGCAAAAGACCTTGTGAAGATGCTGGCTGAAACTGGTAAGACAGTGTGATTATCCATAGGAAAACAAGTCCTGTACCACCATGAGCTGACAGGTTACTAAGGGAGGAGAAAGCCATTACTTCAATACCACCATAAAAAGCCAGACTACAGTTTGCAACTGCACATGGGGACAAAAATCTTCATTTCTGGAGACATGTCCTGTGGTCTGACGAAACAAAAATTGAACTGTTCAGCCATAATGATAAACGGTATATTTGGAGGAAAAAGGGGGAAGCTTTGAAGCCTCACAACACCATCCCAACTGTGAAGCATGGAGGTGGTAGTATAATGTTGTGGGACTACTTTGCTGCAGAAGGCACTTCACAAAATAGATGGCATCATGAGAAAAGAAAATTATGTGGATATATTGAAGACATCAGCCAGGAAGTTAAAGCTTGGATGCAAATCGGTCTTCCAAATGGACAATGACCCCAAGCATACCTTCAAATTAGTTACAAAGTGGCTTAAGGACAACAGAGTCAAGGTATTGGACTGGCCATCACAAAGCCCTGATCTAAATCCCACAGAAAATTTGTGGGCGGCACTGAAAAGGCAAGTGTGAGCAAGAAGGCCTACAACCCTGACCCAGTTACACCAGTTCTGTCAAGAGGAGTGGGCCAAAATTCCAGCAAACTATTGTAGAAAGCTTGTGGAAGGATACCCGAAACGTTTGGCCCAAGTGAAACAGTTTCGAGGCAATTCTACCAAATACTAATGAAGTGTATCTAAATTTTTGACTGATTAAAGTAATAAAAAACAAATCCAAAAAATTCTCTCTTTATTCTAACATTTAACAAATACAAAAAATCTGTTTATTTATTGATCTAAATGAGACAAAGTTTACTCTGATGTAATGTTTGACAGTAATGAAAAAAAGTTTGTGTTTTTTTCTGAAGTGTATGTAAATATCTGGTTTCAACTAATATATATTATATATATAAAATACACACATATATACATACATACAGTACATGCACACACACATGCACACTGTTATTCAAAAGATGATTACAGAATAGAAATCTTTCAGCTATGCAGTATATGCAAACAGAAAAAAGAATTAGATATTATTTAAGCAATATAGCATGGGCAAGAGTGCTGCGATCACAGCCAAGCTCATATTCAGTATATCCGCGTGACCTTGTGCGATATTGCTTTTACACAACAGTGACACTTTGGACGCAATATGGTCAGATTTTTGGTGTATTTTTCGCTCTGCTACCTGAAAGAGCTCCAAGAGTAACTACACTAACTTCATAGCATGTCGGGTAGCTGCCTAGCTAACACACTGATTTGTATATCCCGTTAAAGGTGTGTCCGGGAAAATTGGCGTCCCTTCTTTCTTTTCATCTTCATCTGACGAGCGTTCATATTTTAAGACAAAAAAAACGTTATATTCCTGAAAATTATTGCCCGCTGATAATATTGCTAAGACTACTGAAGTAACTGTTTCACACTAGGGAGTAGCATTTGACTTGGTGAACACAGCAGAGTTATACACACACCAAAACATCGACCAATGAATTTATTGTACTATTAGTGGAACTAACTGTTGTATAATAAAGTACATATTTGGAGAAAAAAAAAAAACATATTTAAAGTATTTTAAGGTGACTTTAATGCAAGATTGTATTTTTACCAGTCCACATATTATAAAGACAGGCAGTATGCAGCCTCATATCTCTGATTTATTGAAATTCCAGCCACAGAAGCATCTAACCCACTTACCAAAATGAGCACATACTTCAGTCCCTGCTCATGGAACTCTTGCACCATCGCAGGCAAGTCTCCAAACCTCTGTGGGTCAAAGGTGAAGACTCGCTTCTTGTCAGCGTAATCGAGATCATTCCACTGCACGTCCTGATAGCGTCCACACAGGTTTAAATTGTTATTCTATTTAACAACATTGTAATATTTCTGGAAACATTTTCATATACAGTGGAACCTCTGGTCACGAACTTAATTCCTTCCGAGACTCTGTTCGTGACCCGATTTGTTCGCGACCGAATCAATTTTTCCCATTGAAATGAACGTAAATACAATGAATGTGTTTCAGGCCTCAAAAACATGATTTTAAAGTGTATTATGGGTTTATGTGTGGCAATGAAACAGAATAAAATAAAAAATAATCTTAATTATAGAAAAATAAAACTAAATTTAATAAACAGATGATTTTAATGCACGTTACCTTTGCGGTGGATATGTAGTTGCTGGCGTAGGTGGATGGTGGAGGAGGGATATGGTGGCGCATCTCATGTTTTGCGATTATTTCTTTCTTATTTCACCTGTTATACGCTTAGGCTTCTTACTCTCACTACCATTTCCACTTTCTTGGGACCCATAACGAAGGCTTATAGAGCAA
>JAQMCW010000008.1:8827386-8847107 GCA_030068335.1 Chrysichthys cranchii | reverse complement strand
GTGTGTGTGTGTGTGTGTGTGTGTGTGTGTGTGTGTGTGTGTGTGTGTGTGTGTGTGTGTGTGTGTGTGTGCACTGACAGCACCACTATCACCAGGTGAAGGTCCTGCTGCTGCAAACATGTCAGAAAGTTTGCCACATTTCGCAGTGTCTGCCAGAAATGTCTGTTTCTGTTTCTGGTGTAATTCCTCTGTGCCTCCCTTACACTTCCTCTGTCTTTCACTCACTCACCCTACTGTTTTAAATACACATTAAGGCGGCACCAAAAGGTGAGGGTGCTTAAATATGTGATTGAGCAGCGTGAGCCCAATGGGCTGCCACACTATGTGTATGATGGGCCGGTCAAACAAATGAAAAAGGGCCCTAGCTCCTGTCCACATACAGTAATGCCATCAAGATCTTTCCGTTTTGTCTGCACTTCAGAATTTTAACCTACATATTTTTTGTTTCTACAGATGCCACTTGTCATCAGCAAAATCATGGTGTTCCTGGGTGTGTGTTCAACTGCAGGCGACATTTAGGTAGGCATGGAAGTTGGTACCTGAAGGGCTGGCAAGAGTGTTATAGAAAGTGCTGTTTGCACTTATACTTTTACTGGTTTATTTCAGGTGTTCCTGGCTTTAGTTATTTATTTATTCATTTTTAGTAAATGCTTTATTCTGGTCAGGGTGGGCAAGTTCACCCTGGATGAGACACCACACTATCACAGGGCATCATGCACACACCCACATTCACACCCTCTTGTATACCCATGGACTGTCTAGTGTAAACAGTTTTTGGCATTGTGCCAGCGTCCATTCTTAAAAGCACTATATAAATAAAATTGAAATTGAAGGGAAATTGATCTGCAGGAACTTTGTATTAATTAACATTTAAATCTGCATAATTTCCTTGAACATATTAATCATTTATATGGGTTATTTAACTGCTCCTTGAATGTGCTACTGTTTGTCAGTATTGGTTCAAATGGTATAAACATATTTATTCATTTAGCAAACACTGCACAAACATTAAGATGAACTCAGTAATCCAGTGCTCCAAGCTAAATGTGATCATGAGCAAATGCTTTATCCAAATTAATCCAAACAAATGTCTTTATTTGCCACTACAGATGCCTTATCAACTTGTTTTAGGCGTTGTGTCACTGCCGTCTGTAATGTGTTCAGCTGCTGCTGTTGGCATCACACAGGTATTTCCATAGGAAATCCCTCTTTTTTTCCCCCCAGTCTCGTAGAATATATTTTTGCCAATTTTATTTATGGCAATGTATGGATTAGGAAAGTCTTTGATGAAGAGTGGTCTGCTCAAAGACTCATTCAAAATTTCTATTTCATTCATAAGCTCATCTTTAGTCTTGGTTCGAGTAGTATTTGTAGTAGTGTATGTCTGTTTGCTCAGCAGATCACAATGTGCCTTTATCAGTGGAAGAAACGGAGCCATGTTCTTATCAAAGCTCCATGCGGCCCTGGATTCTGAATGAAGACAATGGAGAAATGATCTTGTGCCACTTTCAGTAACCCAGCCTGAGTTACTGTTAATTTACACACATAAAATTAATTTATGTTTTTAATATAATTTTTTTGATAAATAAATATAACCACTAAAGAAGTAACCATTATTGTCTCTTTTTGTCTTTTCCTGGGTCTTCATGATCTTAAGCCTCAACTGCCAGGAAATTCTAACCTCCATTCAACCATGTTTTGCAGTTTGCATATTCTCCATGTGCATGCGTGCATTTTTTCTGGGTATTCTGGTTTCCCCCCCACAGTCCAAAGGCATGTACAGTCTTGGTCAGTTAGGCTAATTGGCTATCTAAATCACCCATAGGTGTGAATGTGAGTGTGAATGGTTGTCTGGGGGGATAAAATTAAACGAAACATCTGCTCTTAAAGCGGATGTTCACCTTAGTTCACCTTTCTAAATATATACAGTATATAGGCAATCTGAATGGAGTCCAGTGGGAGAGTTAATGGTGGTGGCTTTATTTTAATTAGTTTTAACAAATTATTTAAGCATCTGACATAATGGTCTGAGGCGACTAGAAATTGATTGACATGAAAATTTAGAACTCCTCAAATATGAATTATGGTGAACTTCTCCTGTAGGGAACAATCCACCATGAAAAGATGTGTGCTGCAGCTTTTTTCGAGTCAGTCATCTTGGTTCGATAGTGGCAATACTGAAAAGAACAGTATAATATAAGAAATCTGGAGAATTGTTCCAGTGGAGTAATAGATTCCTGACCTTAACATCAAATGTTTTTAGGACAGTCCAAGTTATGAATATCACAGACAGCACATAACCTCCTGAGACCCCAATGTCCTCCAGAGAGGACATCACATTTCCCCCAAGCTACATTGTGTGTATTTCCTTGTAAGATCCTCATATGAGGACCATTGGGTATTACTCTTTTGCCAAACTTCTTCCTGTTTGGAGACAATGATCAAGTTGAATAGTTATGAGTCTCGGGTCTCAAGAGGATAAAGCAACTGTCTTCACCTTAGGTGTCGTGCTTGCTTGGTTTATTGAGGATAATATAGAATCAGCACAATTGATTTGTATGTTACGCAGGTTGTATAATCAAAGCTGTACTATAATCAGGGCGGTTCCTCATAAGCTGACTCAGCCTTGTGGTGGAAAAAATTCTTTCCATAACTGCCTCACACAGCTTACAAAAGGAAGAGATATAAATGAATGTAGATAGATTCATTATTTCTTAAATATTTACCTTTTTCTAGAAAAAAAACTATTGATTTTCTTGTTCAACTAGTATCAATAAAGATTTTTTTTATTCATTACACAGGTATACAGTAATTGTGCAGTTTTCTTTAAATAAATCTAACACTTAATCTTTCAGTCAGAATGCTGGCCAATTTTTATTCCCCCCTCCCCAAAAATAAATAAAATAAAGGAGATCCAAATAGAGAGACTGGGTGATTGCATATAATGTATATGACTCAGCATGACATTTTACAAGAGCATGCATTAAAAAAAAATAATAAAAAAACCTTTAGAGATATCTCTTTGTGCTGAAGTCAATAAAAAAGCTTAGTGATATGCAGGCTGCTTTGGGTACACTTTACACAAGGGAAAGTAAATTGCGGCGACATCCACTTTGAAAAAAAGTTTCGTGTCCTGTTCCTTTTCAGCCATTTTAAATTGATGGTGATCGTAGAACAGGATACAATTCTGGATAATGGTTCATGTGCCATTGGTAGTAACAATCTGTATGAAAATTCTAAGCTGTAAATGGCCCGCAAACAATTTTAAATAAACTGGCTGCAAGTGTGGACATGTATAAATGAGCAAATGTTTTGTTTAAAAAGCTGAGTAATCCCTGTGAGTCATACAATCCCGGATATCACGTAGGTTTCTGGTAAGCTGATTTATAGTTACTGCAGACAGTTGATTGTGGTTCTTTGTTGTTCTTTAAATTATATGTATCTTTCTGTATTATTGGACTGAAGCAGACCCTAAAGTTTTAAGGTTTACCCTCTTAAAAGTTAAGATTTGGTAGGTCACTGTCACAGAAGTAGGTGCAAGATGGTTGGAAATGCAGGGGTAAGTTTACCAAGGAACAGCAAACAGACACAGTTCAAGGGTGAGGCAAGTTCACGATCAAACAGGCAATGGTTGAATCCGGGGGCAAACAACAATGTCTGAGGTAAGGCACAAAAATAACCCAAAAGACAGAAAGGTTACCAATCAATGACTAGCTATGTCCTAGGCCAAGCAGACTCAGAGTCAGAAAAATCACCAAACAAGCTCAACACCAGAAGATCAAGATAGAAAACCTGACTCAGCAATGCAAATTAGAAGGTGGGCTTCAAGGGCTATATATAACTGAGGTGATGAACAAATTACTGACAGCTGTGTTTAGTACTCAGGTGACCTGGATTACAGAAGTATTGGTGTGTTTAGGGAGTCGTAGTCCTCGATGGCCATGACTGTAGGCTGCTGAGACTGCTGGGAGTTCATGTGTAGCTGAAGCTGAGATGATAACAGTCATAAATTATGAATCTATTGTTTATGCACTGAAATGAGTAGATACAAATTAAGTTTTTAAATATGAACTTTTTTCCAAGAAAAATGAAACTACTGATTGTTCAAAGAAGTATTCATCCAGATATTTTTAAACCGTTACTCACGTATGCAGTAATGATCCAACATTAAAAAAAAAAAAAAAACCTAACATTTAAACCTTCAATCAGAATGCTGGCAAAAGACTATTTCTCATAAAAATGAAGGAGATCCAGACAGAGAAATTGGGTAAATAACAAAAAAGTGCATGCATTACAGAACAGGCAAACAAACAAACAAACAAATAAGCAAACAAACAAACAAAACCCAGCGATATCTCCTTATGATGAAGTCAATAAAAAAGCTCAGTGACATGCAGGCTGCTTTGGATACACTTTACCCAAAGAAAAGTAAATCGTGGGGACATCCACTTTGATGTGTACACAATGTGCTGCATCTTGTTTCTTTTCAGCTATCTTATACTGATGCTGATAATAGAACAGGATACAGTTCTGGAAAATGGTTCATCTATCAATGGAGTAACAATCTGTATAAGCTGTGAATAGCCCACAAGCAGCTTTAAATAAACTGGCTGCAAGTGTAGACACGCACAGGGGTGGAATGGTAATCGGGCAGACCAGGCATATTCCCCGCCAGTGGGCTAACGTGCGTTACATTCTTTTTTATTTGTTTGACCAGCCCATCAAACTCATACTTAATCTCTTCATAAAACTGTGTCAAACCACAAGTGGTGGATAAACTACCTGTTGGCAAAGGTATGGTGATAACACTGCAATCAATATAATTCTGCGCCTCTGATCTACAATTTTGTCTGTTTGGCTTGTTATGGTTGTATTTAGATACCAAGATGTAGCCTAGTCTTAGCCTACCACCATAAGGAGGGCAGAACAGCTAGTTAATACGCTTGGCGGTATGATGGTATTATGGTATACCCCGGTATTTAGAAAACTCAAAGGTATTATTTTCAATACCGTTAAAACTCCAGATGTTGCGCTTTCTATTAAATTGATCCGGTGATGCTGTGTTGAGGTGATGTGCCGTACAGCACGCATCCCCAGAAGTCACTGTACTGTAATTCACAGCCATCTTGCCCAAGTTCTCATGTGTGAGTTCTCCTTCACACCACTGGAGCCATAGCTTGTTTTAGGATTCATCACTGTGGAGTGTACGATTTTATTGTATTAATAAATGCCACGTTTGGAAGCATTTAATGTGTCTGTGATTCCTATTTACTAATGACATGGCTAGGAGTTGGTTTACATATAAAATGAAGCGCAAAGATGGGTGGTGTATGTGGTGGGCCAGCATGGACCAAAACGCCAGGGCCAAATTTTTGTCCCAGTCCAGCCCTGGATAGGATGAATCATTCAGACAGATGACAGCTGCCTTGGAAATGGAAAAATGGTGGACCCCTTGAAGCACAAGGGAATGGTTGACAGACTTGGGAGCAGATTGAAAATGTCAGTAAAGACCTTTGCTGAAAGGACAGCACATGCTGACGGATGCCATCAGGGGCGATCATAGTTCCATTATAAGGAAGTTGGTAAGCATACCTCATTGAACCATGGGCCCTACAGTACCGTAACCTTTTGCAACTGAATTGAATTACTTGGGAGACACTTTTATCCAAAGTGGCCTGTAATTTCATATGACAAGATGAAGGTAAGGAAACTTGATCCAGGAACCAGAGATTCCAGCAGAAGTCTAGAGGTGCTGGTGTGTGTGCTTGAAGCCTTACCATCAGTAGCCTTGTATATTATCTGTTGAACCTCCGTTGACCTGTAGATTTGCACTTGCTAAACTTGTGGAACTGAATTATAAGAGCTGAAAATTGCAACAGCTGAATATTGTCCTGTATTCAAAGATCTTTTGCCTGAATAGCATAACAGGCAGTGAGTGGTATCTCAGGGGTTAAGACATTGGCCTACTGATCAGAAGGTCAAGAGTTCAAATCCAAGCACTGCTAAGCTTCCACTCTTGGGTGCTTGACCCTTAACTGTTCAGTTGTGTAAATGAGTTAAATATAAGTTGCTCTGGATAAGTGTGTCTGCCAAATGATAGTAATGTTATGAAAGTGAGAATGTCATCAGTTAACATGCCACTCATTCAAATGACTCAGTTCAAGCTCTTTTCCTGGCTTCCTCTAGAGGGGGTCACAGATCCATCCTTTTCCCTTTTTACTGGAAATGCAGGTACCAAGTTTGAACACTAGAGTGATTCACAGTTTTTTATGGAAGCCTCTGTGTGACTCTTAAATCTCACAATTGGATTCCCTGTGGCTGAAGCAAGGCTTCTCATCCTGTCCTTCCAGTTATTTCATCTCACACGAGAATGGCTTCTAGAGACTGGACCTACCTTGTAGGTGCTATTTTGGCTCTCTATTAGTGTAGATTGGTCACTATTGATTGATTTATTGATATATCAATAGTGATTTGGTCACTATTTGCATGGCAAATTTGGTTTTTATTGCATGGTCACATTTTCATTTTGGAACCAACACTGTTACCATGAAAAGTATCAGTGTGGAGCATAGACCTCAGAAAGTTAATTTGGTCAACTATTGTTGCAACTTGCACCCTCAAAAGCACCATTTTATCCTTCAGACAATAGACATTGCAAAACACTGGTGCAAAATCACCCTTAAATGACAGGGTCAGTGCTCAAAATAAGCAAGCTTCAGTATATGACACCAAAAAAGAAAAAAGACAGAATGACGCACACACGAGTGTTTTTAGTTCCGGCCTGCATCTTTGGAATAAACTAGAAGTACCAGTTTAGCAACTGTTCACTGGAATACCAGAGTCAAAAGAACATAACATAATGTGTAAAATACCTCTTCTATATTATCTTATAATCTTATCCTTTCACTGAAAGGTAATCTTTTTTTTTTTTTTTTTTTTTTACACCATGTAAGTTTAGAAGCTGTATAGAAATTGGGCTAAGTAGATTATTTTATCTGATATAACAGAAAGAGATCTTATTTAGATCACACAGCTTATGTTTCGATTTTGACGTCAAGACACCAACTTACACTGTATGAATAATTATATTGCTAATAATGGGATAATTAGGACAAGATGATTATAATTAATTTACCTTTGAGGATCTTTTCTTTTTTTACATTTTTCTTTTGCTCTGCAATTGCTGTTTAAAAAACATATTTAGACCCAGGGAACAAAAGACAGAAAAAAAAACTGTGTCTAATAAAGATTCAGCTTCAAAAGTACATTTTTAATATAATACAGTCATCCCTCACCTATTGCAGGGGTTACGTTCCAGCGACCCCCGCGAGAGGTGAAATCCGCGAAGTAGCGACCTCATATTTATTTTATTATTTATATATATTTTAAGGCTTTATAAACCCTTCCCACTATCTTATTAACCTTTCCCACACTCTTATAAACACGTCCTATGCTCTTAAACACTTTCCACACTCTTAAACCTACATGATTTTAGCAACATATAAAATTCTATATGGGTATTCACCAGTGAAGTATACTACAACTTGAATGATCAAGACGATGAATTAACTGTGCAGTACTGATGACGACGATGGTGATGACAATGAGATGAACGGTCACTGAGCTACCAGCACTCTGGTTGGTCGCCTCCCAAACATCAGTCAATAGTGTGTCGTGTACAATCTCACGTGGGCAAACTAGCTCAAGCGGTGTCAGAGCGAGTAGAAATCACAGACGGAGCATGAATTCGGAACACCCTTGTTGCGTGTGGTTTTGGCCCAGTTGCGGAATGAGCTGTAACGAACTGGAAGGCACACGCTGTCTGCTGTGACACCCAAAGCGTGCAAAGCGGAATCCCACCGGGAGACGGTGCATGGTTTAACCGGTGAAAATGGCGACAGGGAAAGCATACGGGAAAGAGGCTCAAAACTCACGGTACCAGAGGAGCTGAGTGCTGAGGTGATAGACTCAAAGGACACGAAGCTACTGAAGTGATAGGAGCTCATGCACACGAAGCGAAAGCGCGATATCTGAGCGAATGCCAGTGAGTTGACTTCCTGTTTACATCTGTCCTAGCCTATCCTAGCGCTCCCTCATGGTCACGTGACTGGCCCGCCTGACAAGCGGCAGTGGTGTACACTGCGGTTTCATTGCGTATTCATCTGCTGATGAAATACGTACTGTATTTTATGTCGATTTAATATTCTTTTAATATGTTTGAATTAACATTTTAAAAATATTTTTTATATTCCAGAATTCCGCCATACAGTATATATATATAAAAAAAAAAACAACCCGCGATACAAAATGAGAAAAACCGCGATGCAGTGAACCCACAATAGGTGAACTGTGGTATTGCGGGGGACGACTGTATCTGCAATTAGACCTTAGAGCAATATAGAGGAGGTAATCCACTTCTGATATCTTTTGGGAAGTGTGAGGAAACCCCCCGAGGGAACTCAGGGAGAACATCTGAATTTCAGCACAGACATTAACCCATGCTCAGGACTGAGCCAGGTAGCCTGAAGCTGTGCAAGTATTCATTTACAAATTTTAATGAATAAATAATTATTTCAGATTTTTTTCCTGCACTGGTTTTCAAGCTGCTTTATCTGTTGTGCTGGGCTATTTCCTGCCAGAACACTGCCTGAGATTTTTATATGACTGTTTTCGTGAGTGGTCGTTATTGTGCATGGGTTGGAGCTGGTTTCATAACCTTGTTAGTGTAAACGGAACAAAAATACAAGAGGCTGACAGTAAGTGGCTAACCAAAAACACACTACTCAAAATGGGATTTCTATATTAGACATATACAAGCAGCGTCCTCTCAATCTTCAAAATCAGTATATGTTCAGGGGACCTCAATATTATCCACAAACCACCAGGCTGCTCAAACTCACGAGGCAGCCTGTCTAATCGCTGTCTGAATGTGGCTTCTGCAAGAAGTGTGGCACATCAGAGCCACGTTGTGCAACAGGAGCTTAAAGCAGAGAGCGATGCAGTGCAAACCTCAGCGTTCTATAAATGGTACAGCATAGGGAGACACACCCTTGGCAGATGTCTCTTCCAGATCTCCACTGGCATGGCCCAAGCCTGTGCTCCTCATTTACCCTGCAGTGGGCCATTACTTTATTTCTGTCTAATTCACAGACCATCTCAGACCTAAATAGGTTCAGCAGAGCTGGGTGTTGTCCCCAGAAATGCCCTTTACCAAATGTAAACATGCCATAAAGTTAAAAATGATAGGTTGAAACGACTGGAACTGCATTCCAAGACTGCAGTGGCATTTAGGACGTTCTGAACATAAACACAAATGTAAAACAAGAGATTGGTTTATAAAAATGAGCTACTGCATGCCCCTTAATAACAAACAATATTTATTTCACATGTACATATTACATAGAATAAAAAAGGAATATAAATATCACAAACAAAATACATTTCTACCATATTAATAATGCTGATGTAACACTGTTTCTCTGGCACTGAGAAAAAATATATATACCAATGTTTTGTATCACACGATTTTTGTATGTCATTCATACCTGTTGCGAAACAGACAAGACGAGCAGTTGGAAATTTGATCCATGGCTTTGAGCATATTTAACAGAAATACTCTGCTGTGACCAGAACAAATTAAAAGCAGTACTTGATACAAGCCAGACTTTGGTTAACATATATTGAACAAAAATATCAAAATCTTTTTCATTGATATTAATGAAATATTGTGTATACGTGTCTGCATATGTAGCAAAAAAACAAGATGAAGTCTGAGCCACAGCCTTTTCTGGACAAAATTGAATTGTGTGACATTTAATGCCAACGACAAACAGATGCAAACTGAATGAAATCACTGCATTAAATATTGGTTTTAATCATTTGGTATGTATTTTTTTTGCATCCAAGTTGACATGATGAAAACCTTACCCAGGGGGTGAGTCCAAATCCCAAATTTACCTTGTTGAAGAAAACTGGCCTCACTAAAAACTGGCCTCTTCAATATATTTTAAGTATTTTATTCATTATGACTACTCCATTGATACTCCCAGTAAAACCTTTGATTTTTTTTTTAATCTAAAGTCTGATGACTTTGGCTAGCAGCTTGGAAAAGAGTAAAAGGTCTGATTTTGGTGCAGGAAGAATCAAGCAAGCAAGTCCAACAGTCTGTCCTGAAAACCCTCAGTGGAGACAGGACAGTCCTCCACTGCTTTAGAATCTGGTGATGGAGCTCCTGCCACTGCCGCTGACTTCAGCTTTGGCCACGAGTAGCCGGAGAGAATCTCCTGATGTCCGGATGACCTCCCTACCGCTAGGACAGAAAAAGAGAGATGCAGAGGATGAGAGTGTTATTTTAGACCGTGGTAACTGAGCTACAGAATCTTCTTAATGAAATGGTGAGCACTCAGGCAAACGTCTGGCTGTAGCTTCTATTTATGTTTGACTTGGATGAATGACAGAAATACCGTGTTTTTATTTATAAGAATAAGCCATTTACGGTACTGGCTTTGTATTAGTTTCAAATGTGTGGATAACGGCAAATTAAATTACAATGATATCATAGGCATACAGCAAAATGCAGTTTGGGAGTTATTTATGGTTGATTGATATTTATGTATTCTTCCTAAGCTTTATTGATCTAGTTATGTAATCTATATAACTATAGATTATTTCTCTCTATAGAAACTCTTGACTTGGTCTAACTATCCAGTAAACTATCCAGCTGCTTTTAATCACTTGTCAGGTAAAAGTTTATTAAGAGTGTTACACTTAGATCAAGTTCTCACCATTAACTTGTGCCTATACTGACATTTTAGTTTGACATCTGAGTTTATTTATATACATGAATATGGAATATTCATTCCACTGATTTAATATTGCTGGGTTATAATGACAAAATGCCTTTTCTTTTTTTTTCTTTTTCATGCAAGTTGGAATGCATCTTTATCATCCTTTTAGCTTGTCAAACTGTAACTGATGCAGAAAATATACAACAAATTTATTAGGAACATCTAGTTTGCACATGCATTATTGGGAATTTTATCATGTACTTTATTGATCGTGTTGGTTGACTACTTCCTGCAACCTACTCTGTGTTTTCTGTCAACAGCGGTGCTCAAAGGTTTGTGAACCCTTTAGAATTTTCTATATTTTTGCATAAATATGACCTAAAACAACATTAGATTTCGAAAAGTAGATCAAGGGCGTGTAATTAAACAAATGAGACGAAAACAATATACTTGGTAATTTACTTATTGAGAAAATGATCAATATCACATATCTGTGAGAGGCAAAAGTATGTGAACCTTTGCTTTCGTATCTGGTATGACCCCTTCTGACATGATAACGGCTACTTTTCAGTAACTGTTGATCAGTCCTGCATTTTGCCTTTGGGGAATTTAAGCCCATTCCTCTGTATGAAACAGCTTCATCACTTTGAATATTGTTGGGTTTCCTCACATTACCGGCTCACACAAGCTTTGCACTGGATAAAGCTCATGAGACACCACTGTCCGCATATGAGGACATCATATTTTCTCCCAAGTACACTGTGTGAAAGTCCTTTTGAAAATTGTCATATAAAAACCATTAGGTAGTACTCTTTTGCCAAACTTCTACCTGTTTGAAGACGCTGATCAAGTTTAATAGTTATCGGGTGCTAAGAAAAAAAACAGTAAAGAGAAATTAGAAGGCATGCAACATTAGAGTTTGAGACTGAATAGGCTATGATTATGAGTTTGACTTGGCCATTCCAAACCATTAACTTCTTCTTCTTTACTCATTCTTTGGTAAGTTGTGTGCTTAGGGTCGTTGTTTTGCTGCATGACCCACTTTTATTTGAAATTCAATTCACAGACAGATGTCCAGATATTTTCAGGCAAAATTCAGAATTCATTGTTTAATCAATGACGACAACCCGTCCTGGCCCAGATGCAGCAAAGCAGGCTACAAACCGTGATACTACCACCTCCATGTTTCACAGATGGGACAAGATTCTTATGCTGGAATGCAAACATGATGCTTCTCATTTAAACCAAAAAGTTCTATTGTGGTATCATCCATGCACCACATTTTTCCAGTAGCCTTCTGGCTTGTCCAGGTGATCTTTGGCAAACTATTGAGGGGAAGCAAAGTTCAATGTTCCTTTTGGAGAGCAGTGGCTTTCTCAATTGCAGTCCTGCACACACACCATTGTTGTTCAGTGTTCTCCTGACGGTGGCCTCACGAACATTACCATTAGCCAAAGCGAGAGAGGCCTTTAGTTGCTTAGATGCTAAACTGGCCTTTGAGACCTCGCAGATAAAGACTCTAATGCTTTGCTCTTAGAGTGATCTTTGTTGGTCAACCAGTCCTGGAGAGGGTAAAAATGGCCACCCCAAAAACATTCACACACACCCACTGACCCCCCATATTCCCATATTCCACTGATTGAAAACACCTGACTCTAATTTAATCTTCAAATTAACTGCTAATTCACATGCTTTTCCCACTCACAGCTATGTAATGCTGGATCATTTTCCTCAATAAAAATGCTAAAATATAATTTTTTAAAATTGGATTATCTTTATCTTCTTTTAGGACTTGTGTGAAAATCTGATGTATTACAGAAATCTAAAAAAATCTAAAGGGTTCACACATCTTTGAGCACTTCCTGAATTAACGTCAGTGCAAAAATTACTTTTTAATGAACATCGCTGTTTTGTAAAGATGCTTCCAGTCTGAGTAAGTAAATATGTGCATATACTCACGTGTGGTAGTCCATGCCTACAAGACTAACTCCATTCACTGCCAGGATACGATCACCAA
Source organism: Chrysichthys cranchii (assembly GCA_030068335.1). Classification (NCBI taxonomy): domain Eukaryota; kingdom Metazoa; phylum Chordata; class Actinopteri; order Siluriformes; family Claroteidae; genus Chrysichthys; species Chrysichthys cranchii. The sequence continues at coordinate 8,834,303 of JAQMCW010000008.1, read as the reverse complement.
GCCTAAGCTTCTGGCACTGAGCAGCTGGTGAGCCTGGCACCACTGACTTAATGTAGATCCCATTTATCCCCAGTGGAGATTTCTACACACAACACAAACCACAACAAATTATAAAAGAGTCATCAGTAGGCCACACCATTGTCTCCATTATACTGCATGTGTCACCAAATGACTAGATATTCTGGGAAAAGCAGGGGATTGCAGTGTACCCAGCATTAGTAATTGTAAAAGATTCTTGGCAAGGCCAAAACAAAGCCCTTTACCTCCTATTGAGCAAGTTCCTCTAAAGCCTGACCCCCACCACATACCTCCAGTCATAGACCTTCATCAGCAATCTCAAAAAGATGGGGTAAACGAAACATTGCAGCTCTTTATGTCTACACATCTGGCACCACTATCGTGCCTAATGCAGCCAGCGCTTATTTTAGGTGCAACAGTTGCTGAGCGGCCAAATTTGGAGCCATTAAAACTACTACTGTGGGTGAAGGATTGCTTACACGTTAAGAAAAAATCCCATCAACATACTGGCACAGTTGATCACTGTTTAGTCTTAAAGTGTTTATGACAAACTTTGCTCACATGAATGTAATCAGATTATAGGATAACATGGGTCCAGGGTTCCTCATGGTACCAGCCCATTAAAAAATCTTATGACAGCTTCGATGTCCTGCCTAGCAGGATAATCTTACTATGTTTGGAAAGTGGACAAAAGAATTTCAGCCATAAGCCTTGTTTTATGGCCACATTCAAGATGGCGAAAATGAATATGTAAAAGGGAATCAGTGACATACAATGCGGTTTAGAAGTATTTAGACAAACCAGTATCTGCTCTTTTCTGTAACTCAGCACATTTAATTTAAAGTGTAAACACTGATGTTAAAGCACAGAAGATCAACTTATAGTGAAGAATTCATATAATTTGTATTCAAAAAGAAATCAACACAATCACATTTGTCACTTTTTGTCTTTAGTTCTTTTTATTAAATATCTTTTTAAAATTATTTAAAATCACTAGCTCTGCATCACCTGGTCTGGTCTGTAATGCAACCATATCTAGTTCCTCCCTATTTCAGGATTTTTATTTCCTTTTAGTTATCTATAGTTAACTGAAGTCTTCAATTTTCACGTAACAGGATACGTCATGTCCATTATTACGCCTCATTTACTAGGCTCCATGCTTCCTTGCTCCAGTTCTTAATAAAAACATTTTAAGATATAAATGTCACACCCAGTGTCGACTGTTTGTTAGGATCAAGCAGTGGACACACAGCTGGCCAAAAAGCAAAAACAAAAAAAGTTCAAAGTAAAACAAACAAACAAACAAAAAAAAAAAAACAATTTTTCTCACCAGTCCATCCACCAGTGCTAGCCCAAGGCCATGAGGACCTCTTGACACTTCTACTGTGAAAACCTCATCTTGCTCCTCCTCATCCTTATTTGTTTCTCTCGTCTCACTTGCAAGTCCAGTCTCTACACAAGAACACAATCACAAATTGCTATGTTATGGTACCTTCATGTGATTTGGACATAATTAAAAACGTTTACTCTTTTTTACGTGGCATTTTTTTTTACATGCCTATAATTTTAATGCAAGTCCTCTGATTAAAAATGAAGGCCTTCAATTTCTGTCAAGAGACCGAGCAGGAAGATAATTAAGTACTATTTTCTGTAAAGTTCTATTTTGGGTTGACAGATAATCAGTACAAAAAGAAAATCTTTGCTTTCTTTTTGTATCCTCATAGGAGTGTTTATTATACGTTAAAACTGAGCCCAATAGGTTCCAGGGGCATTTGCTTAATCTTCCAAGCATTCAAACTGTTGATCACATGCTGTAATGGACTAGCCAAGCAAGCGCATGGGAGCATGAAACTGCTCTTCCTCTGGAAGCTCTGCTGTGCTTCTGATGTGCCTCCTCCATTACAACAGCACCACAGCAGCAACAGTAACACACCCACCTTCTAAAACTGTTCACCCCCCGGATCAGGACCCCAAACAATAGCTGTCCCGATTAAGATTCCACCCAGCAACTCGACTGTAAATTCCCATGACGCTTCATCCACTGCTCTTTCCTCTCCTGACATCACCACCTCTTTGTAGACCTCACTCCAGATTATAAGATTAACCCTGCTACCAAAATAGCTTTAAAGTGTGAGCAAGGAAAATCACTGGTGTTAAACAGGTGCCTGTGATCCTTATGAGGAATCAGCCCATAAAGGGCAGTCAAGAGATGAAGAAAACAGATGATTTGCACAATGTTTATCTGAAGTGAATAGCATATTACATAATAAAGCCAATTTGTACTGATCAAGTTACGTTAATTTGAACAATAATTCATTGTAAAAGATTATGGATGCATACTTTCTCCATCAGAGCTTAAAGCTTAAACTGCTCAAGAGCATGCATTAAAGATTAATCCCTATTAGTCATGTGCTGAAAAGACCCGAAATACTGAAATGTGTGTTCTGAAAAAGCCTATTATTATGTTCACTTATCATGACCTGCTGAAAGATTTAGCCTGAGCTCCACTGAAATGTCAAGCATACAGAAAGGAACAATACTATTATCATCATATATTATGTATTGCTACATGCTTAAAGATATAATTACAGGAACAGATGCATTTATTCCACATGCCATGGACAAGGAACGCCTGCTCAGGAATTTCACGTGCACATTGTTAATACTTCTTTAAAGTAATGGAATGCACTGAATCACAGAGGTGGAGGCGCTCAACCCATGGTGACAGCAGCTAATTGGGCTCGTTCCTCATACTTTTCGTCTTCTCAATAACACCACCTATCAGAGCCAGAGCATACAATACCCCACGTTCACATCCATCCCCCGCATACTCGCATGACCTCACCACTCGGACTGCCAAAAACAATAGACCTGGGAGGAGATGGCCCATCCTTTAAACTTGAAGAACACCCCACAGAGAAAACATGCCTCAGGCATTCTCTTTTCAGTCCAGTTTGATCGAAGAGCACTGAAAGGAAAGTTTTAGAAACGCTTCTTCAGGTAATTTGTACTAATCGTTCACTCAGCAGAGGCCTAAAGTCAAGTGCTTACTCATGTTTTCCTGGTACAATACTGTTGCCCTCCAACTGAAGGTTAAAACTGCTGGTCTTCAAATGTACAGGGTTTTTAAAGAGAACTGATCAGAGCCCTGTGCATGGAATGGCATCAGATAATCGATTACCGTTGGCAATTTGGGTTGCCTCTTCTTGTAGCCTGGTCTCAATTTCAGAGAGCTCCAGGCCTTGAGGTGTGTTGGGTGGGGTGAGTAGGCAGGATGGGTCCAAGGCTAAGCTCTTGTGTGAGCGCAGGTCTGTTTCCCCAGGCAGGCTGTTCTGAAGTTCCAGGCTTTTCAGCTTCTGAGACAAGAGTGCTTCATTGGAACCGAGAGCTTTGTGGGAACTTCTGAGCTGAGGAGATGAGGCAGACGAGCACTGCTCTGCTACATAACCACACTGAATGGTTGGACTGGAGGCTTTGATGGACCCAAGACACTCCAGTTCTGAGCTGGATGGGGAAGATACTATTTGCGTAGCTTCCATCAGGTCAGTGCTGTTGTCCTAAATGAAACAAACAAGCGTGAAAAGGACATTCATTAAAGTGTGCGAGTATAACCAGAAATATGTCTAAACTCAGACTGAAGTTTATAGAAAACCAGGTGAATGGATACGAGAGGTACCTGCAGTGGTTGTAGGTCATTTTGGATCTGATTGATAGGAAGGCTGTGGATGAACTCCTGCAGGCTAATGAGGTGGGACAAAAAAGCAGGCTCTGTGATGGTCTTCCCCAGCTCCAAATTAAAAGTGCTGTTGGGCAGGATAAGTGGAGGATGACTGTCAAAACTCTCCAGAATTTCAGCTAGAAAAGAGGATTATAAATCAATTAAAAGCAAGTTAAGGGCTGAGAAGACTCAATATTGTTAATTTATTTATAATGATTGTAATATACAGTACAATATGTAATGAACTTAAGGCTTCATGCTATAGCTAAACTGTAGGCTTTTATGAACCTTTATGAACATTATATATATATATATATATGTATATAAACATATTCAAAACAAGCTATATGAACAATTATAGGTAGGCATTACTCTATAAGCCAAAGGCTTACACAAGGGACAAGGATTTTTAACTAAGGAAATGGATACAGTTTCTCTAACAAGATGCCAGCAAACAAAAATAATATTGTAATTAAAGACTAGCTGTGAGAGGTGCCCCTGTACATCAGAGATCTTAGCGTGCCACGGCTACAGCACAATGACAGACTTGGAGTTAACTTGTCAGTCAGCCAATGGGAAGAACAATCATATGGCAAAAACAGGGAATGAGCAGAGCACAGGAGAAATAGGATCCTGTTTTTGGCACTTGCTCATTCCTCTTCTTAACTCAGTATTCTAGATCACACTGGCACAGGTAGGTAGGTATGTGTGTGTGTGTGTGTGCGCATTCGTGCTCTTGTTGGACTTACAGGTATGGAGGGCAGATTCTGCTTCCTCTGGGGAGGGGTTCCAGGAGGAGGGACAGGCCCTGCTGGAGTTGTATTCCCTCAGCATATGGTGAAGTTGCGCTGGATTGAGGTGAGGAAACTCGGCTCTAAGAGACAGCCAAGGGGTCTACATACAGACAAACATAATAAAAAGAGAGAGAGAGAGAGAGAGAGAGAGAGAGAGAGAGAGAGAGAGAGAGAAAAATATTAAAGACAATGCTTTAGAAAGGATTATACAGATTTATTTACTTAACACGTACAAAAAACTGTAATGCAGAGAAAATGTCAAATTTAACACAATGTTTAGTAGATTAAGCAACATCTTGCAACAAATGCTTGTGTGCTCTTTGTTACCTTTTGTTCATTTATTGTGAAAGAGAATGGCACAGTACAGAGAGAGAGAAGACACGACCCTTTCCTTCTCCTACAATAACTTTCTATTTTGACACTGAGTGTCAAACATTTTCTATTACTCACCTGTAAACAACCAGGCTCATTTCTTGCTCATATACAACTTACTTACGCAAAAACAGATCATTTACACCTAATACCACATAAAGTGTTAGGGAGTATTCAGAGGTCTGCACTGAATATAAACAGAAAGGGTGATGACTGGGGCACTTCAGAGAAACTGAACAAGTCTGGGAGGAGAAGTTGCCTCAACATGCCAACTCATCAGAGGTCTCCTGAGAAAAAACTCCCTTTCACTTACGCCAGTCGGCACACAGAGGGGAGGCTATTGTGAAGGAGCTTTAAACACATGCTCTAATTTCCCAAATGTAGGTTTGTCTAGATGAGTACCTATTTCTTCCAAAGAATGTAGATAAATACTTACACCTGACAACAGTTAGCAACTAATGAATGCAAGATTGGTGTTTTCCTTTGCCTGATTTGAGAGTAGCTGTGTGGTTACTCTTTATATGTTGCGCATTAGGGTTGGGATTTGTGAATTTGAGAATGCTGCATATTTTCTAATATACAGAGCCAAAACAACAGAACATCAGAAATGAGCTTTGGGAAAGTCTCAGCAAATCTCAGAAATGGCAAAAGTGGCAAAGCACATGGAAAGCAGATTTAGAAACAGCAGATAGGAAAAGGGGGAAGGATAAGTGGTTGAGCACATTGCTGGATTATACGTAAACCACAAAATGCCCAAGCTACATGGGTGTAACACTTAAAACCAGCCTCCTAGCAACTGGCTCACTCATCTGTTTTTTTCTGAGCTCAGCAAAGTCGGCTTCTGCTGATATGCAATACTGGGTTATGTTCAGTGACACGTGAGATGGCACAGATCAACTTAATCTAAAAACAAACAGCTGCCATGGCAATGCATTTGTAAATACATACATGTTACTATATATTACTAACATAACCATACTCATCCCTGGAGTACTACTAGCCCCAAAGAATTTACTTCAGATTAGGAACTAGGAATGTCATTATTTTGCAAATTTAGTCTTCATAAGTGCCAAATGAATACAATAAGGTCAGACCTGCATCGTTTGTGACACAGTTGTTTTTTTTTCTTCCATTCTACACAGATGTATGTCCTAAGACTGAAAAAACAAAATCTAAAGAGCACAAGTGTCAGGGGAATATTAGTCATTCATGGTTCACATATCGTAAACAAGAGTCAAGGTCACTCACACTATGAGCTCATTTATAGCCCCTCCCTGGCACCTCTCTGACCTCACTTCCACAGAGAAAATAAAGCAATTTGACAACCCCTGTAAATCTGTTACAGCACGGCTGTGTCCTGGTGACATCTTATAACTTTTGTGTGGTCCTATTAACATGAGCACTTCCTATAGTTCTGATCCGCTGTGTGAAACTGCACAGAAAAGCTTCTTAAAGAAACACACTTTGACTGGATTACAAGGGAAATAGGTTTAAACAGAATTATAAGTTACTGTTACCATTCAGAGTCTCCACCGTATTTCATTCAGGTGTTAAGCTCAGAGGGTGGTTCCACCTCCCTGAATGTTCTTTCTCGTCTGTTTTCACAACAGAGGAACCTATAAACTAGCTACATGAGCAATGTTTAATTACATCACTCATAACAAATTGGTCCAAGCCTTTATGGGGAACTACACAAACTACATGCCACAGCACGCCTTCCGGAGTATCAGTCAGATGACGTCAGTTTAAATATACTCTCTTGTCTTAGTTTTGGCACTTTCAGTGCAATATAAGTAGAGTACAAAGAGTACTCAAGTCATGAGGAAATAAAAATGAGTCAGACATAATCACACCATTATGTCATATTATATTGAACCTGACACCTTAACCAAGTCTCTTTGTTGATGCTACATGGTCAGTGAAACATGGGGCCATCTTTGTACAGGTCCTTCTCAAAAAATTAGCATATTGTGATAAAGTTCATTATTTTCTGTAATGTACTGATAAACATTAGA
>JAQMCW010000008.1:8808301-8818448 GCA_030068335.1 Chrysichthys cranchii | reverse complement strand
ACCCATAGTTTAAGAACCCCTGCTTTACTACAATAGCATTCACTGAAAAACCACTAAAAAAATCATATAAAACTCGCAGACCACGTTAACATTAAATTTTTATATCATCCTGCGGGCCACAAAATATCATCCCCGCGGGCCGCGTGTTTGAGACCCCTGCCTTAGATGTTTGATGTGTTCATGGTGATAGAAAATATTTTCACTAAGCAATTACAACCTGATGGAACACATGGTTACCTCTGAATAGCCTTCATCAAACTGCACCACCATCGATAGCACAGAGTAAATCTGGTTCAAGAAATGTGATAAAGGAAGCTTACTTGTCTGTGGCTGTAACCTTGAAGGAGGAGAAAGTAGGGAAAATCGAAGGGCGGGTGGATGGAGTACTGTGTGGTGTTGTCATCACTGCTCTCTGTCTCTTCCTTCTCTGTGATGAGGCAGCGTCTGTCCAAGTCAGCTTCAGCCTCCGGATCCTCCTGCAGGGTGCCTCCTTTATTAGCCCTGCATGCCTCCTTACTCATGGCAGAGAGGTCCATGTCACTCAGGCTCCTCCAGATGCCGACACCGTCCACATCCCCACTGCTCCCATCCACAAAGAGTGACGTGACCCTTGAATGGATTTTCTGTAGCTTCCGCACTTGGGCATTGAGGCCTGGAGATAAAACATAGCAGAAAGCCGAGAAAAGATTAGGTCCGTGGGAGTAGCTCTCCTCTCCATCACTGCGAAGAAAATCATTAATGATGAAACAGCTTATAGAATAATTTTAAACCAATGAGAGTTTTGGCCAAAAACTGGTAGACTGTGATCATGGATAAAAATTTTTAAAAAAGCTTTTACTCTATTTTTTTGTGTGTTTCAGGAAATCCTGGTTCTAACAAATACATCACATTGGCCAGGATAGTCTGAGCAAATTAAACACCCTTAGCATGAATATATTTTACACATTTTTGAAAATTCCCACAACAGTGATGCCAGCATGGGTGAGAGAGGGGCAGGAAAGCCATAAAAGACCTGTTCACTTCCACCTAATACAATCCATGTGTGAATGGGACTGACCAAACACAAACACCATTCAGCTTAACCCCAGGGCCATTAAGCACCATGGAATGTTCGGAGGCCATGCTTTCACACCGAGGGCGTTATCAGCCGTGGAAGTGGGCGTCTGTCCACATTGTTGTGCACAGAGCCGGTGGTGACAGACTCTGTCTCCCTGGTCCCTGCTCCACCAGGGAGCCTAGAGGCAACCCTAGATTCTGTGCCAAAGACAACAGGGACAAACATTCTCCAGAGTGCAGGAAACAAGCTCAGATGGAGAGGAAAACAAACAGCCACTACACATGTTCTTAGTGCTCAGGAAAAATGGGAAAGCCCAAGTTGAAATCTATGGGTCTAACCCAATAAAATACTTTGAAGAAAACATACTGTGACCATCTTTCATTTTAAGACTATGGTTCTTCAAGGGTATTTGAATAACAACATTTAATTCAAACACTGAAATTGCTATTTAGGTATTTGGTATTCTGGTATGGAAGTCAGGGAAAATGTGTGAAAAAAAAGACGCCACATTAGACAATATTCGGATGCAGACAGCATTACGATAATACTCAGAATATACATTCTCAGTAACCTTTGGTGCTATATTAAAATCACCACTTATAGGAATACTGAAATGACAATGGACAGAAATTTGCAACCCTTCTGCAACACTATCACTTGCATAAAATATTTATTGGTTTAACTGTGCAAATATCTGTACTGACCATCGGATTATTATAAACATGTACCAGTATGATCTTATTGTTATCCAACAAGATCTTCACATATCTATCAATGGTTAAACTGGTTAACCTGTTAAACTCAGTGGCAGTTTCACAAAATTCAAATTTCAACTGACGTGAGAGCATGCAACCTTACTGTACCGCTACTGATTTAAATATTGAGCAGACATCCTTTAAAGGTTTTGCTGGATGGTTTCCCTGTTCATTATTTCTCCATAATACATGCCAAACTATAACATGTGCACTGACACAGACAGGAGGAATGCAGTGAAAAATAAAACAGATTATATCGCCTATATGTGCTTATTTTCTCTCTCTTTGAGGTTAAGTGAATATCTGTTCATTAAGTCTTACAACTATTAAAATCACTTGGTCAGACATCAGTCAGAATGGCAAGATACATCAGTTGCTCAAACTAGCATGGGAGCGGTAGCAAAGTGGTTATAGGTTGAAGTCACAGGCCTACCAGATGGCCACTGTTGATTTTTAACCCTAAATTACTCAGATTTGATTCTGTCTCACTTGTTATTTGCTTTACTTAAGTGCATCTGCCAAATGGAGAAAGGGGTAGAATAAATGTAGCAAGTCTAACTCCAGGATTAACCTTTAAAAAAAGGCATTCTGAAGGATTACCTGCAGTGATCGTGTCTCTGTCTTTGGCATTATAATCTTCAATATTTGTTTTTTTGTGGATCTCAAATCTTCTGCAGAATCCATCTTTGGGTTTCCAAAGGGACTGTAATACGAGGGGTTTCTCGTTGTCACCAATGACCCGAAGGCACTCTGTCTGCCACTGGTGGGCTATCCCAGTACACCCAATCACATCGCAGAGCACATATGCATCTGGATCTTCCTTTTCAAGGCAGTATCTGTAAAAGAATGAAATATATATATAGATGTATATATAAAATCAACTCACTTATGACAGAATAAACTATAGATAAAAAAGAATATCGGCTAAAATTAACACACATTCCGGTCATTCATTTATTCATCTATTCTTCTTCAGTAATTGCTTTTTCCTGTTGCAGAGACGCATTAGACCCAGGGCAAATCCTGGCACAAGACAGGAGTACACTTTGGATGAGACACTGGTCCGTAGCAGGGTACATGTATGGGATTAAACTGACATGCCAAACTCCACACAGATGGTAACCTAAGCTCAGGGACAAACTAGGGACCTTGAAGCTCTGTGATGGCAAAGCTACCTACAATGCCACTCTTTTTTCTAATCAGTAATGTATAAAAGGATAGAAGTGCTTACCTCTCCAGGGCCTCTTTAACCAGCTCCCTGGCACTGGAGCGATTTGTGGCCAGCACACTTTTGTAATTAGTCCCTTGGCAGATATCACTGCCAAATATTTTTAAGATCCCTGGGGCAGACAGTTGACTGGACAGCTCAGTTGGGTCATCGTTCAATTCAAGGCGTCCAGGTCCGCCGTCACGCAGATTTGGACTCCGGTTAAACACTGTGGCCAGCTTGTTGTTGTGGCGGCGAATCTTACTTCTGGCTGGCTGCCTGACACCAGCACTCTCAGCAGATCGAGTTGTGCATTCAGACGTGTTGGATCTAAAAACCAGAGTGAGGCAGAAGGATAACCTTTAGTACTCATCACCACTATGCTCATCTCCACAACTTCCATCAACAGGAATATAAGTACAGCCTTTATTTAAAAGCATTCCAAAGACAGTGAACCAAAGACAGATTCCTTGGAACCATGTGCAGAACTTCTATCCTTCAAAGACCACTTTGTTTTTCAAGCCAATAATGAAAACCTTTTTTTTCTATAATAATCTAAACAGTTTAATTTTCTAGAAATCCATGAAAATATAAAGCAAATAAGCAACAAATGTGGGCAAAGGGTTTAAGGAAAAGGTGCTTTACAAACAAGTAACTTCATAACCTCTGTCAGTCTTAAAGGTGATTGGTCCGTCTGTGGATGTTCTCACGTGGACAGTCTAATGACTGCACGTGCTAAAAACTGTGATCAAGTCTCATTAATTATATAGCGGTTACCTTCAACTGGATATTACAGACTTAACACTAAAACTACATTAAACTCAAAAGAATGACGCTGATGCTTATTCTGAAGATCTTTCCAACACCGTTGGAGCACCGCTAGACTTTACAGTACACACTTGTAGAAGTGCAATGATTTATCTTCTCACTATCTGATCACCCAGAAGAGGATGGGTTCCCTTTCGAGTCTGGTTCCTCTCAAGGTTTTTTTCCTCATGCTATCTTAGGAAGGTTAATAAGAAGTCAAAAATGTCTTGAGATTTGATGTCTTGAGAAAGATGTGTTCCCTCATCTTAAAAACTCAGCTGAATACCTTTAAATAATTTGTGCTTAAAGAGGTGTGTAATCTAGGGTGTAGCACTGTGGTCCACAGCTGCCTTACTCAACATTATAAACATACAGTACTGTGCAAGTCTCCAAACTGCCACACTTGCTTCTTCTTTTGCATGAAAAACCCATAAGCCTTCACTCTGTTTTTTTTTTTTTTTTTGTCTGAAAGTGGTCTATTATGTAATATGTTGCCTTCTGCATTGGCATACAAACATTCCCCCCCCCAAACACAAATTTTTATTTGCGGAAAAGTAATGGTTGGAATTCAATTTTTTTTTAAACTGAAACCACCATTCAGAATTCATAAAATATCTATCTACATGTATGTATCTCTCTCTCCCTATCTCTCATATACACACACACACATACAGATATACTATATATATATATATATATACATACACACACACACACACATACAGATATACTATATATATATATATATATATATATATATATACATACATACACACACACACACAAATAATATCTATATCTATATAATATCTATATCTATACACACACACACACACAACTTATTCTACTAAGACCTTTGTACGATACCTCATACTGCCTTCAGATGGTTTCTGTTTGCTCCAGCAGTAATATGAAGAATTAAGCCTGTTTTCACAGCAGTCTACTTTGACTTGTAGTGTGTGAATCATGACTTACTGTAGAGAGCCATTGCTGGGTTTCCTCCCCAACGTCGCGAGCCGTTTTTTCGGGGAGCGGATTAATAATCCAATGGGAAAACCGAGTGTCTGCTTGTTAAACTGGTTGCTTCGCTCCTCAGAGATCATTTTCCTCAGAACCGGATCCTCTTCCAACAACTGCAGTAACTACAGAGTGCCTTGAGGTGTAATAATTAAATATGTGCGTGTATTTTTTTATATACTCATTAAGATCCACTCGTCTGAGGAGTCAGACCGCGGTGCTTTGCTTTAACAGGCTCTTCCATTTCGACGGATAACTCGAGACGTTTCTCATTGATAACATTCTTGAAAAAATACCTCTGTATAAAGTTTCTATTTCCTCACAAAGAAATATTCCGTCCCCGGGATGAAAAAGGAGCAGGTTGGTTATATCTGTCACTAAAAGCCTAAACTCTGTAAGAGACCTGAAGTCTCCGCGTTGACCGTTGAGGAGTGAGCGACTCCGAGTGCGTGCGCGTGAACGTGTTTGAACAGTCGCGTGAAGCGCTCCAATAGCACGCCCCCGGCGTGACGTCAAGCGGTTGGGGGCGGGGCGAGCAGTCCCTGCGGAAATGAATGTACATAAAATGAATGTTGGGTGAACGGAGACGTCATGCCCTGTTAGACCCCGAGTCGAAGATTAATAAGGAAACTAGACAGGGTTAGAGTTTATGAATATGCAGTTACTAGAACACTGTGGACTTTTTATAACTGTGGAATCTGGGCTGTTCTGCGGAAAAGGGAAGGGTGGGAAAGGATATCCCCTGACCAGGGCGGGAAAGAATCCAGCTAATAGTTAAAAATAAATAAATGGCACTCTTCGTTTAGTCATCATTAAGGACAGATCATCATGATCATTCTACGAGACTACCAATATTTGTCATTTACCTCCCCACAAAGGCAACGACGTCTGTAAATAAGTGCCCAGTCATATGGAAAGTACTCCATCTACTGGCAAGACCATGTCTAATTCATCTGCCTTGTAATGCCAGAAACCTGTATACATTTGGCTGATCGAGCTATACTTCCAAGAAAGAAAGAAATTTTCAGTTGCATTAATGGCTCAGCATTTGCTAAAATTATTTAGTCCAATACAGAAGCCGAACAGCAACTTAAATGTAGTTTTGAAATTGAGGAAAAATGACAGCAAAGTAATACTGTGAAAGGAGAGTCAAACTAGAAAGAAACTTGTTTTTAATCATAAAATGCAATTTATTGCTAATGACAAGCAAGCATACCAGTCATAAGTGAACAAATGGGTTACATGGCAATACTCGTGTCTCTTAAAGGCTCACAGAACACAATCAACACTCGACACCTTGCAGGGAATTCATTTGGACTTTTTTTTTTTATTGAAGACAAATACAGCTTTAAAAAAAAAAAAAAAAAAATTTCAAACAAAATCCAGTTCTTCTAAACTAAAACTGATTGAACATTTGGGATTATAAGCTTACAGATAGGGAAGAAAGTTAAGCGACAGAGAGCCCAATCAAGGTCTCTGCTCAAACACTGTACATTACGCTCCAAAACTGCTCAAATTCTAAAATGTGAAGTCAGACCCAACTGTGCAAAGCAAACATTTTACAGGTTCACTGAGTTTATATTAACAAAAAAAAAAGTAAATTGGGCCTTTATGTAATTAAAGGCTTTTAAGCTCATAACAGTAAGGTGTGAAGAAAAACAAATGGAGCAAAAACAAGGTCCTGTGAAACAGCGGTAAAAGGGCAACAGAACAATTTTTACACGTTTTCCTTTTTATCTCTTATCCTAATTAGGCCACTACATCTGGTTCACCTTGTTTTAAGCAGCGGAGTATGCATGGCAAAACTTTGGAGGTCTTCAGGTCTTCTTCACTCAGCTGTCCCAGCGTCCCCTGACATGCACAAATGGTCAGAGAGAGTCAATTAGTAGTTGAAATCCCATTTGCTCAAAGAAATATAATCATGTACTGTACACAAAATTAGCAAAAACAAAATTTCTGAATGACCATGGTCACTTAGCTTTAGATTTTTTTTGTGTGTATTTTTACAGCATTATTTACAAAGACAGTCAGTGGTTTATAACTTTAGACTTTTAGCCAATCAAACAGTGAACAATACAGTCAAGACAATTTTGACTGATGTAAAGACGTCATAATTTCTTCACTTTCTTCCTGACTAATTGCTTTGGACTTTGATGTACTTTGACCAACATGACAAAAATCCTGACTCTTCATTTGAAGAAGAGATTAGGAGAAAGCACAAACAAAACCCTGGAACCATGAAAAATGTATAGAACCCCCCCTCCTTCTTTTTTTGCCCTGGAAGAGTAACCCGCTTGATATCCCCTCGTCTATAAGGATTACCATTCTCTGAGCTGAAAACAAGGGATGGAGAAGCAGGTGCACTTTACTGTATTTGCCAAAAGAAAAAGAAAAGAAAAAGTAAGATTACCCACTAATTACCTGTTAATTAAAAGGCTTACATCAAATTTGGATTGAAATATGTTATGGAACTTCTACAGATTCAACAATCAAACCAAAAACTAAAGTAACAAAAAACTCGAAACACAAAAGCTACAACAGAGAGATTAAGCTCTAAAAACGTCGACTCTGGGATATCAACCGGGTTCATCTGTAAATCCCAACATTTTATTCCTCCAGTCACATATGATTAACATTTAAAACCAAGAAAAAGGAACAAAATCTCAAGATCTTAACCATATGTGATAATGAAAGAAATAAGAATTTATCAAAAGAAACCAAGAACATCAAGCTCTGAAACACGTTCACAGGTAACAGCATTCAAATGGATGTGGGTAGAGAAAGGAGTACCTTGGGTGAGTACCTGCACAGTTTGACAGTATCCTTGATTTTTAATTTGGCTTTTCATGGGGTCGCTCACAACACCAACGCTGTGTGAGGTATGGAAGTCAGCTGCAATAATTCATTAACCCTACACTTCCATCATCCCAATGCTATCGGCTCTCGACTTTAAGAACAGACTGCATTAAAGTGCAAGGCAAGGAAGCACACATCCATGAAACTGAAGAACAGAATCAACACTGACGGCACTTTGGGTTATGGATTAAAAGAAGCTCCTTCTGTGAACACCTCAAATACATTACAGATAGAGCTAAAACTGCTGCGTGCTTATATATGTTGCATACATAGGCACATTGTTTATGTATGTTCAGTGAACGAATTAATGAAACACCACAGTATACTCTTACTGTGAGCAAGGAGTTAACAGGTGAGGTAGTATAAGTAGAGGAAAAAAAATAAAACGTAAATTTGGAAGAGAACTCGTCTAAAAGACAAATATGTATGACCGATACAAAACAAGGTACCTCCAGGCATGTTTTTCAGGACTACACTGGCTTTTCCCTCTGGGTATGTTTCATTCTACCTTCTTCTGTTTCAGCCTCTAGTTCCATCTTCAGTGCATACTTACGATGCACTATTAAAAAACAGGAAGAAAAATCACAGACATAACTGAAAGAAAAAGGGGGGAAGGGAGGGGGGAAAGAGCTAAGCTGGTCGGGGAGAGTGCACTTACCTGGAGCTGATCTGAGGTCCTATCAGATCAGTTTTAATTGGACTGAGTGTCACCTTCAGAATGGAGGTCTTCGGTGGCGCCGTTCAGCTCTGCTTTTGGAGGCTCTACCTCCATGGGCTCGGATTTTGAGGGCTCGCTGGGCCGTTCATCACTTGAGCCTTTTCCACTGCCTTTTTTCTCTTCGGTGTCCTTGTGCTCTGAGGAGACAGCGGAGACGGAATAGTATTAAGAAATATTGCACAAGCAAGAGTGCTGTTATAGTAAACATCAGCATGACTGTGATTCGGCCATAGGCACAAGGCAGCAGGTGATCTCAGCTGTGCGGATATTCAGTACAAGCGTGTATAATACTGCTTTAATAGAACGGTTCTATTCATAAGAGAGATTAATATTCGTGAGCCTTGTTTATTTTTGCTCTGTCAGCAGAAATAGTTTGCAAAGAAGCTACAGCTGGATAGAGCATTGCAGGCTGCAATTTAACACACAGACTAAATGCTTTCAACATAAACTAGAATTGTAATTTTACATGGCAAACACAGGCAAGCATAGTGATAGAGTAAAGATGTCCCAGCGCTGTTATACTTAATATTAGTACTCTTGGAACAATCAAATAAATAAGTGGATGGGAACTAACTTGTAATAAAACCACATGAGCACTCATAACAAGGGGCCACAGCATTTACAGTATCTTAACTGTACAGCATTCTACACACATTCATGTGCTTTTAAATACTGTTTTAATGTGATCGCTTGCACAATGCTATCTGAGGATTAACAGCTGGCTTAGTGCTGGTTAACAGTATATAATCCAATTTGGGGGGGTGTCAGGGACACAATCACCGATTATATCATTTTATACCTCCCTGTGCAAGTATGTTCTCAGAAGGGTTGTCAAAGTAACCCATTTCTCAATAATCAGTCTGCTTTCCTATTCCTATCAAAATTCTTGTCTGAATATAAAACACTAATTACAAGTCCGAAGTCCACAGAGATCACGTCACTCTCTCCCCACATAGGATGGCGTGATAAAATGTGACTGAGGGAAAAATACCCAGCTGGAGTGGAGAGCACAGAAGAACAGGAAGGACATGTCTGAATTGTTTTCAATTAGTCATGTTTTATTCAAGTTAAAATTCAAAACCACTGAAGAAGGGCTAGATTGTATAATAAATAAATGCCTCAAACAAATGGTTTTATTCTACAGAGGAAGAGGTTACTGTGGGGTGCTGTGCATCACGCAAATGTATGCAAATGAATGGAGCACTAGGAAAGCAAACACTCAATACGAAACCCTTTGAACAATTAGAGCTATCTGATGACACTGCGGCGAATTAAAGGAAAATAGAGAAAAGCCTGGGCAATGATCCAATATTGAATGAGTAAATGAAATACAGTAAGAAATCTGCTCAGCTTTTCTACCACAACAAAATGCATTTTAGTTTTCTATACATTCAGTTAACATGGAACTGAAGCCTCGTTCCCAGGCTCACGTTATGTACAACTATGTGGTGGGAGGAACCTATATAAATGTGTGCATAATGTAAGGTACATGTTTAAAGAGGCAAAGAGGCCATGATTCAATTTAACAAGAAATGCTGCCCACTAACAACAATAATAAAAAAAAAATATTAAAAAGATCATGTGTCATATGAGACCTCCATTTACAGATTGTTGCCCTTAAAATGGAAAGCAAACTTCGGTCACATCAACAAACTGAGAAATTATTTAAATGGAGATATGCTGGTAAGATTATTCTGAATGCATTTACACACAAAGCTCATATATATATA
>JAQMCW010000008.1:8768965-8782105 GCA_030068335.1 Chrysichthys cranchii | reverse complement strand
AGTATGATCCTCGAGGGAAACAATTTTCATGCTTAAACTCTTTCATTAGTGCACTTATATGCAGCAATTAAAGAGCAAGTGGTTAAGTTGAGTGCAAGCCAGAGTTAAGGCCTAGTGCAATTATTACATAATTACCAGATCACTGACATCACTGGGGACAACTGGCGAAATTACATGACACAAGTGTGAATTAACATGAGCCTGAATGGTACATATAATAATGGAAATTAAAAAAAAAAGCCAATAACGTCTCTGGATATTTCAGTGTGAAGTAGCCTCTTGGGAAAAAAAATAACAATATTCCCTTCAGTATCACCATACAATAATACCTGCCACCATTTTAACTTTAAAAATCAATTTCAAAATCATTTCTCATCATTAAATTAGTATCTTAACTGTAGGTCCATTACTTGGCAGTAGAAGAGTGTAGCACCCTGCTATCACTCTACAGATATGAGCACATACAGTATTCAGTTCCCTCTTTGCATGTCACATTTGGTATTCAAAGCTAAATTCAGCAGAAATGGTCACCTTTACATTGCTAACCCATTCTTTTGCTACCTTCTCCATGCAATTCTTGAGAATCTGCAAGATTGCATACTGATCCAGCCTCAGCTTTTGCTCACCTGAGGAGGAATGATGTCAAAGAGGTCCCCAGCTAATGCATACTCTTGAGCAAAGATGTAATACTCGTCTGTCTCAAAGGCGATGCCGTACATGTTGATGATGTACGGGCACGGGGAAAGGTAGAGGGAGATGCTATACTCTCTCAGAAAGCTCTTCAGCTTAGTGGTTTTCTTCCGCAAGAACTTCAGAGCCATCTTAGTCCCTGTGGAAACGGAAAGGATTAGCATTCAGTAATGCTGCAGCATCACTGAGCCTAATACAAAACCTAACGAAATCTTTTAATCTGAATATTAAACACAAGGAGTGTTTCTTTATAGACCATTAGTTTCAGAAGAAATGGATTAATTCATTTGCCAAAAAACCAAAAAGAGCTCGTGTCAGATTTATGAGCATTATAAGGGTAATTTTGCAATGTTCAGGATAAACTATGGGCAGGTTCTACCAAAATGAAGAAAGTTTTATAAAAAAAACAAAAAAAAAACCCAAAAAACAAAACAGACATCATACACCAATGTCCCGACCTCAGATTTGCCATAGGCTCCAACATGCTGTGCATATTTATTTTAGCAGTGTGAGATACAGTGCGATGGTCATATTCACATTTAACAGGTATGAAAAGAATTTCGGCTCATTTATAAAGAAATACCTTTTAGTTTTAATATAAAATTAAAAAAAAAAAAAGAACATGCACAGTCATGAGATGTGCTATAATTTGAGAACAATGTTCTTGATGCTGTATTTATCACTATTATGTAACATTAAGAGAAAACAGATTTAAGAGTGTAGAAGAATTGATTTCTGTTATTTCTTCCAGTAAACCCACTGGCTTCATTCATTATGTAAAAATGGTTGGAGACTGGCTGGGTTGCTGCTCTTTAGGGAATTACAGTCATGTTGCTGATGAAGACAAATTTAAGGCTATATCTTGTCTATCATGTCCTTCTCGCCCTGAATGGAATGCTTACTACCATAGGACAAAGTTACAAATCACCAGTGACATTTTCTTTTAGCTTAATTAAATCTCCACTGTGAAAGGAACAGCTGAATGAAATTTGTTAGAAGAAACTTGTAAATATAAGCTATTGTTATGGAAAGCTTGAGTAGAGGAATGAATGCCCCTGCACAACCTCTAGCATTATTGCATGGCTCAGCCAATCTATTGGGCTAAAGAAATCAAACAAAGATCTCTGAATAAGCAACACATTCACAGTCAAAGTACTCAATGTCTGTTGTAACAGATGTTTCGAAGTGTCTGAAATGCAGAGAGGAGGAATGCTCTCAACACCATTAAAGGAAACGTATAAAGTAAAAGGCAATGTGCATATTAAGTACATCAGATTCATTTTGATGATGATGCATGTTCTGCAAGAGTCCAATATAACAATAATGTTTCATTTTAAAGTTAGATGCTGACTTGGAATTTTTCATCTCTCTTTCTGACCACTTTATGTCAGAAACTTTTATATTTTAGAATGACCAGTCATCACCTGTCGCTTTATTACTGATGATGGTCCCTGTTATCTAGTTACAGTCAGCAGAATATAAAATTCCAGCAAAAGACTATAAATAGACTGACTCATGAACGCCAAGTTTGCGAAGCATTAGTTTGCATTTCCCCGTGCTTTTGCCAAGGCATGTTCTAGTATCTACCTTGCTCATGTTTTTCCTCTTGTTTGTACTCTAGTTTCCGTGTTTTTTTTTGTAGCCTTTAATATTCCTGTTTGACACTCACTCGTCTCCCTCACACGATTCTTTTCAACGCTAAAGTGCAGGTTATTTTGTTTTATGTATTTTTACTTTATATTTTGTATTAATCATTTTTATATAAATATTTGTGGGTTGTGGAATGAATTATCCGAGTTTCCATTATTTCTTATGGGGGAACCCGCTTTGATATACGAGTGGTTTGGAATTCAAGCACGTCTCTGGAATGAATTATGCTTGCAAACCAAGGTTCCACTGTAGACGTGAAGAAAAGGAAAAGCACCCTGATGATGAAAAAAAAAAACATAATATGGGCTCTCATTTCACTTCCAGACACACTGCAATGTTAGAATTTACTACATTGCACAGAACTAGCTTCATATGACAAATAAAGGTATTTTCAGTCACAGAGAGATTCAAAGGGTGTCTGAAATGGTTTATTTGAAATGTAGTCCATAAAATAACACCCTAGATATCAATGGGCCTCCTGTAGAGCCAGTGCAGCAGTCCACTCTAATTTCTTAGAAACATTCCTTATTGCAGAAACCCAGAGTCTGTGATACAACCTAGAACTGTAACTACTTGATGTTATAGTAATTGCCTGTTGATTTGAGAAGTGGGTGTATGCAATTCTAGTACCATCTGCACAGTTCTTCACTGTCAAGCCCCTTTTGTAGCATGCTTTATGCACAACATGAACCAAAGGCTGAGAGTGCTGGGGTTTAGGGTGACAACAGATGGTGTGTTTATCTGTGGCTCATTAAAAATCAGCAGAATCCAGTGATTAACAGAGGGGGCTTTAGCCTGGAGAACATGAGAGGTTTCCTAGCTAGCAATGACAAACATGACATTTAACCCAGACATCTCTTGTTTTTGCTTGCCGAAAAAGACTTTAATACAACAGTCTTCCATTTCATGTCCACTGTTTGCCAGAGGATGGGTTAGCCTATGATGTTCAACACAGGGTGGATTAAATCTTATGCCTACAGAGAGGCAGGTTATGTAAGCCTTTGACAATGTAAGCTTTTATTATTATTCTGTTCATTAATTTTAGCAGATAATTTAATAGATAGTTTTGTTCTTAGAGAGATGTAATATTTCAGCTTCTTGCTAAACTCTCACCAGTCTCCAAGCACATTTGGAAGAGCAACTGCACTGTGGCCCTCAGTGTTAATCTGCTCACAGCCTTGACATTTATGCTGAAACTTTATGCAGAAATCTCTGTAGGCGTTTTCTCTGCTGGTGCTGTGCATGATTACAGAGTATCCTCTAAACTAAGCAAATGTTTCAGCATTTTTTTTTTTATGAATCTCAACTGCATTTGAGGCGATTCTACCACAAAAAAAAATCATTACTGTATGTTTATCATTTTACCTTAAGTATATCCACACTGCAATGGATACATTTAGAGTCTAAAATCCACTTAAAATGAGTCATGGCAATGATGAAATTCTGTTCTGTGTTTATGCGGTCGTTCCCTAAATTGAATGCATTCAGCTCCAAAACCTGATGCTAGATCTCGACAATCTATGATAAAAAGTCAAATCACATTTGAACTTAAGATTGGGCATGAAGGATGAATGATTTCACCACTAAAGTGATTTGCCTCCAAGCCTTATTGCCTCAGCTTTGCCCATCAGCTCTCCACCTCCAGAAAAGGAACTGGCAGATGATGATGCAATGTCCACCAAGGCACCTGATTCTCGGTTTACCTCCAAGTGTGACAAATAACCTGGAATGTTCTGACCAAGGGAGGGGAGCCCATGTTCACACAAATAAAGGACACAAAATCCTATATGAATCAGGTAGTACTTATTCCCTGCTAGTGACCACCTTGACTTGGAAACATGGTGACACATTTATTAAGGAATTGCTTCATTATAGCATGATGACTATGGCTAACTTTTTGGATGCCTCTCAGTTTGGTTTGACTGGATGCCAGCAGCAGGTTCTTGTGCTGTGTGTCTGGTATTTTCCCCCAAAAGGTCAGATATCCAAGTGAGACTTAGAAAGATATTGGCTGAGCTGATAACCATGTTGTTCAGACCAGCTCTGAATACAAATACAAGAAAATACAAATTCCCACCTGCTTCTGGTGGCAAAACCTTCATGACATTGGAGGAATGCTAAGCTGACTGTGAGGAGTACAACCTAGGCAACAATCCCTAGGTAGAAATAACCAAGCCATTCACCATTCAGGACACCTCATCTTTTTTGTGTACTACATTCAGAACCAGCATTTAGCCTCTGTCACAGGAAGGTTAACACATTTTTCCATTACTTATTTTGATAAATTGTCTGCATTTCTGTATGCTACTATATAGCAGCCTGCTGAAATACCACAGTTACTAATCTGGCAATGCACCAAGGTCTAGGGACAAGATGAAAGTTTTTTTCGGTAGATGGTGTCAGCAGCAAAGCAATTCTGATTAAACACGAATGGTTGTAGTCAAGTCCGCATTAAGCTAATGCATGGCCTGGGGCTGAGGAAAATACGAGCCATCACAGCACCACAGTTATGAAAGTGACTGTATAAACTAAAGGGTTTTAACATTTTAACATCCAACTTGTCATTAATGCTATGCACCAAAGCTAAAACCCAAGAAGAAAATTAGAGCAGTCATCATACACCAAAGATATGCCTCAATTTTAAACATTCCAGTCCACACCTACTCCATTACATTCATGTAATATGCAAGTAAGTACATCCTGCTGTTTTCACACAATGCCTCTATTTTTTTTTTTTTTTACTTGCAAGTGTGTATGAAGTATAAACTCCAAAGAGATGAATTAAAATCTCAAGGTCACTTCCTATATGCTGTGAATTTTTGCAAATGATATGATTGCCCTGTACCTGCAGTCGCACAACAAAGTGTTTATTTAGGGCTGATCATGGATAATAAAATGTGGTGCCGACACCTCACTGAGGGATAATATTATACTGCATTATACTTTTTTTTAAAGCAAACTCTTTAATCAGATCACTTCTTGTTCCATCTTAATTTGTTTCTCTTAATACATATAAGTTCTTGATTTCTTTGTTTTTATTTCATGCAATTTAAATGGTACTACTGTCATGGCCTATGTTAGGAGCTTGGCCATGTGCTATAGTTGTGGTAGCCCACTGGGCCTAAGGTTATATGTTTACTGAAATACAGAACTATTTCATAAGAAAACAAAACCATGACTGAGAAAATGTTCCAGTGCTTACCTCTGATCTTGTGGACAACCAGATCCACCTTGCCATACGTTCCCTTGCCTAGCTCCCTAATAACCTCATAGTACTTATTAATGTCCAGCTTCTCCAGGTTCTGGGCCGCAATAAGCTGCAGCTCCTCCAAGATGTCGATGGAGGCACGAGATCTGATGGGGGAGGTGCTCATTCTTCCAGTGATAGGAGGCAGTTATCACAATTAATAAGTTCACTAAACGTTCTGAAAAATAAAAAAACACAAAAGAAAATGTTCAATTCAGACAGAAGTAATCAATACAAGGTTACAGAGATATTTTCACCTTGAGTTTAACAGTGTGACTTGAACCCTGCACACAAAGATATTTTATGCTGAACATCAAAAAGACAAAATTCAGTGAAATGTATTATCTAAGCCAAACAATTTCTTATGTAACCTTCTGTGTCCTACAGTAAACAATCTAGATTCTGGTCCCTGGATCCCCTTTCAAGCCCTCAAGATTACAAGCCTTGCTTCACACCATGTGAACAGAAGCAGAGAATAGAACAAAGCCAGACGAAGCCTCTCATGAATCGCGAAATTACATTGTTGCGCCCTTCTTGCCATTTACAGCTGCACTGTGAAAAAGTTGCCAGACAATTTTTTTTTGCATATTACATAACACTAACATTTGTCTTCCACAAATGGCACGGTCAGGCTTATCACAACGAATGGACATTTCTGTAAATAATAACAGAAGGAACAAAACATGGTTGTTGCCACTGTGCAAGCTGGCGAATATGGCTGGACTCGGCCGATCTAGCAAAATAGAACATGCTAAAGTACGCATTCAGTCTTAAAAAGTTCCTCAAAAGAGTTTGTTAAATGTTTAGAGCAACCTAAAGGGGTTCTTCCTAGAACCCTATATTACAGGTGGGGGAGGAAAAAAGAAAAAAAAAACAAAAACAAAACAAAACTCATTACATGCAAGATTCCCTCCAGAGGAACAAGTTAAAAAAGATTTTCTTTCAAGGAATGTGTTTATTTATTTATACTATTACACTGTTCATATTATGCGAAAAATAAATAAATAATAAAAGACAGGTAACAAATCCGAAACCCCTCACAAAGTGTTTTTGTAAGGTGTGTGCAAGACCACAAGGGAAGACTACAGCATTTGATCTGCAACACTTTCATACTCATCAAACCATTCAATGTATTCTTGTGCTCCGTGGATGAGGTCATTGTCTTCTGGCATGAGACCACTCCCAGCAGAAATGGTTACCATAGGATAAAGATGATCAGTCAGAATCACATTGTATTGATTTGCTTCCCTAAAAAGGGACAATTTGACCCAAACCACGCCCACAAAACATCCCCCACAGAATAACATAGCCACTGCTTTTGCCCTACAGTATGTCTCCTGTTTGGATGTATGTAAAGATGTCACATTCAAATAAACCTTCTAGCATAATGTTTCACCATCATGAGCTGATGCCTGATTTATTGAGCTATTTTATCCTTCAGCATACTGACTGGTGTGATTTCTCAATGACTAAATAGACTTCACACTCCCGACAGGCTGCCAGTGCTTCTTAATGGAGACGAATGTGGTGAATGAGACAGGATGCAGAGCACATCCTGTCCATAGATGCCATCTGGGGAGATTTGATACTCTATGTGTGAGAGATTGTGTTATAGGCAAGAGCCTGGCTGGTTATTTGTTTACTGATCTGAATTTAACTTTAAAATTTACAATTTAACATAAAAAAAAATGGTAACACACCACCTAATCTAACATTAATAACTAACGTGAATTTGCTTTTATTTTCCGCTTGAATATAAAATTTTGGCCAATTGGCTTGCCTTCAGTTTTGTGCATACCAGCCCACTAGGTGGCTCTGACGTTAACGCGACAAATGTCGGTAACTTAATGGGTGAACTGAGTGCCATCATTGTTAGCCAAGTTTAACTAAATGAACCAGAAATCCAAGACTGTGAATGAGAATCCCAAGATCTATTGCAACGGTTGTCAATCAAGTTGACGAGACAAATGTTAGCACTTAAAAGTTAGCACTTAACTCCCTTCAATGAGTCTGACCATTTGGGAGATCAGTTTCTGCCAAAAATAAATAAATAAAAAATCCAATAAAATTAAATAAAAAGAAAAGAATGAATAATAATAATAATAATAATAATAATAATAATAATAATAATAATAACAACAATAACAATAACAAACTCAGCACCAGCCCTGTAAAGCACTGCAATGTTTGGCTAGTATTAAAGTTTGTTGTAAAGGTGCAGTGCTATTATGCTATAGGACACACACATATACATGCACATTGACTGGTATTGTACATGGAGCAGTTTAAAATTTTACAAAAGTTAAATAAAAAATATCAAATGTTTAAAGTTTGCACTGGACACTGTCTCCTTTTGGACGGAAAGTGCCCTTTGCCCTCAGGTAACATTAGCCAGTCAAGCTAACCTCATCATTTTTTCCATGATATATACACATGTTCACATAAAACATGTAGTTGGACATATGTAGTTGGGCTGCATTATCCTTTTGCTAAATTTGTTAGCCACCATGTACTGAGGTGATCTCCCATAAACACTAATGGTACTCCAAATTCTTTTTCACCACTTTGGGCAGTTAGCTGTTGCTAGTTCAGGTTAGCTTGGCAAGGTAGCTTACCCAGTGTTAGGAATGTGATAGGGCACACAAGTTATGTAAATATCATATCATATCATATGTATATCGTTTCAGGAAAATTCATTTTACATGTAGACTATGTCACCATAAAAAAAGCTATGTCACCGTAGCAGAACAATTCCATGTCATGGTGGGCAGTTTGATTCAAACAGAAAGAGAGAGTAACTGAACAGGGTATTTTCTCAAGAGTCCACATTAGTCCACACTTTCTTACTCTTTGTTGATTGTTATTAGCCTGTTTCTTTGCACATTGTGAGGTGATAAAAGGTTTCCAACCTGTTACACGCAGTTAACTGGAAGCAGACAAATAATAAAAAAAAAAATGGCTCAGTTGTCCTGGTGAATCAGTATAAACACCTCACTAAAAGAGATGTTCAAAAAGAACCATTTGTTTGGGAACTGCACACCAATAGTTCTGGGGTTAGGGATAATGGAGTTCTTGTTCAAATATGCTATCTTATCAGAGATAAACTGTTTATGTATTAAAGGCACAGTTACAAAATAAGCCTGTCTTATCCTATAGGGTTTTCATACCATGCTAAAAACAGCATGAGAAAAAACAAGACGTTTTATCAATAAAAAAAAAAAAAAAAAAAACTTGCAAAGCATCTCAGGGAATAATATAATTGAAAATGGCACACTGCATCCCTTTAAAGAACCATCTCAGTCAGGTATATTCAAATCACTGCTAGTGTTCTGATATCCATCTGAACAAAACTTTCTCAAAATGAGAATCAAATGTGTAAAATGGATACAAATGTTCTGAAAGTGAAGACTGTAGATCTCAGCAATTGATATACTACTACAAACGAAGTCTTACAACAATTAATGGCTAGCTTCCCAGAATGATGTCCACCATGGACAGCAACCTCCATCTGTAATTAGGTTCAGAACAGACCTTGAAGGTCCCGTTGGTGCTAGTCTACAGGCTGTTTGTGTTCAACCTCCACACGCACATAGTGTTCACAAAGCGTTAGAGCACTAACAGTTTGAAGGAATCAGCTCAGTCAATTAACTCAAACTTGCCCTTACTAGTGCACTGATGTCCATCTCATCAAAACATCTTTCAAATAAGATGGAAATGCAGATGTGTGGGATGGGTACAAAGGTTCTATCCGTAAAAGTAATCACACTTAAAGGTTTACAGGGTGCACATTAAATGTATTTAATGGATTTTTATATTGAATATCCACCTTGTTTAATGAGACACAAAATTCATTCAGATTGGCCTTGATCAGTTGATATTTTTGTTTTCAAATTAAGCTAAATTAGATTAAACTATTATGAGACTGCATGGAATCAAAATACACACACACAAACCTATTTCAACCCAATTCCTCCTTTGTGTGACTAAACTAATCTATGCTAGAGTTAACCAGCTAGGTGGTAAGACATCCAACATTTTATGAATCTAAAAGTTGACCACTGCAGTTTAAAGTCAAACAGGTCCTCTAAAGTCCAGGTTTGCCTGCTACAGCACTACATAACTAAGGTCTCAAAAGCTAAGGCATTGTGCAATGATGTACCATGGCTTGCTTCATGCAGCTCTGCTTGCAGAATCGGCAGAGAGCAGCTCAACCCCCCATCCACCCCTGCTCATCATCGAAGACCACAAGCTTGCTGCTCCTCCATCCCTCTCTCACCATAGCTACTACACAGTCGACGTCACCGCAAGCATCTCTCAGCCAACAGATCAAGGCCAAATACTCTGCATAACCTTTTGCAGATAATCATTTCTAATGACATAATCGACATTGCGATGGCAGTTCACGAAGCTGTACAGCAACTCCAGCTTAAGGCTGTAAGAAGCCAATGTGCAGAAGTGTACATACTTCATAAGTGGATAAAATAACGATGTCTGTTATTGTCTTTATTAGCCTTATATAAATTTACATTTAATCCACTCTGTAAATTCAGGTAAAATATAGATCAGGATTGCACTAAAACATGATACACTGTGATTGTACATGGTATATTTTGCACAGTATTTGTGTTTCTAAATTCAGTAAGCCAAACAACCAAAACAGAAGTCTATTTTAAGGCTTTGCTTGTGCTCTGAACACTCTCAGTTACAGTCAAATGTAGTGATGATGATGCAATCACAATCTGGCAAAAACCCCTCATGTTTTGTGTTTCTTCTGATGCTCCTGCAGCAAAGCCTTCCTAGATAAGTGTATTAGGATTGTTCAGTGATCCGTAGCATATTCAGTTCACAATAAGGGGTGTGTGTGTGTGTGTGTGTGAGAGAGAGAGAGAGAGACAGAGAGAATTACCCTTCCATGATTGAACAGCGAAACCTGTAACAAGGAGAAATCTTCACTGAGGCTTGCTGACTCAAACCAAGGTTATTGTTTCTCTCACTGATCGCACCACTCTTTCAATAACAAGACTATAAATGCCAGCTCATATTACAATCTCCTGGAAGATGCATAATTCGCTTGTAAGATCCATTGTGTTTTCTGAACTCTTTGTAACCATGACAAGTAATCGTGCAGGAGGAACATTACTAGGTTTATTAGGCATTGATTTTGCACATATTTTGAATATGAAATTATTGCAAATTTAATGTATTCAGGTTAAGCACAACACAATAGTAAGGTGTAAACACAGGAAATTCACAGCCTAGTAGTATAGATGGTATACTTCTACCAAAGCCTTACAACAATTACTGGTTGGCTTCCCGGCAAGAATGCCCAACCATGGACAGCAGCCTCCATCTATAATTAGGTTCAGAGCAGACCTTAGAGGCCCTGTTACTGCTGGTCTACTTGTTGTTTCTGTTCAACCTGTGCACACACACAGACACACACACAGACACACACACAGACACACACACAGACACACACACAGACACACACACAGACACACTCTGTGTTCATGGAGACTTGGAGCACATAAAAGACAGCAGTACCTTCAGTCTGCATGCTCTTTGTATGACTGCATAGAATCGCTAAGCTCATTTTTATATCGCTTGTGTGCAAATACCACGGGCAGCTCAATGTAACGGCTCGTTGTGCAAACTCGAGCTAATGAGTGCACACTACAAGCATAACACCTCCCTCTCTGCCAACTGCTTGGCTAATGTCAGGCTGCAATAATGACAAGGTGTGAAGTCAAACACGGCTTGCTCATGAAACACATCTTCCCCTGAGGAACAGAGAGAACAGGATGTGGATATTTCAGGCTGAGATCATCGCAACAGTCCAGCATGCACCATCAGACAGAGAAGAGGAAGAAACACTGTTACTTCAGTATTCGGCTCACCTCTCTTAGTGGTTTTGGAAAATCATACCATTGGCTGCTTTCAATCAGTACATCAGTGAATTGGTCAGCCTGTCAGCATTTGCACTGGTATTGATCAGTGAAGATGCCTAATCAGATGGACAAGACTCTATATATGACCCTTTTGTGTGTGTGTGTGTGTGTGTGTGTGTGTGTGTGTGTGTGTGTGCATGCATGCAGCCTTGAATATGTGCTCTAATGAGCATGTGTGAATCATCTCAGCAAAATCAAACAAAGAACAGACCACCTGACACAATGGATGTGATGCTCGCCATGCTATGGACACACATTCTTGTATTCCTGTCCGTGGACGTCTTCCTTTAAAAGCGCAGCTTCATGTCAACACTACAAAACAGAAACACACAGCCTTCGACAGTGCCGTTGTGTGTTTGCAAATATTGTGCAAAATCAACACAACGATTTACTGAGCACAAAAAGCACTGGTTCGTGTCTTGCAACCCCGATAGGGACTGAATGTACCTCCACTACGAGCTGAGAAAAAATAAAGCCTGTTCAATGACACGCGTTCAAATAAAATGCCTCCCTACCTTTTTGTTTTCTTTGCTTGTTTGTTTGTTTTAAAGCGCACTGCGTCCACCAGCTCCCGCCGTCATTGCATCCAGAGGACAGTTTTGATTATTTCACTGATGTTTATATGGCCAGTTCTTCCTCGTGAAGTGTCTTATCCGAGCTCTAGTCTCTACGCACACCTGCCAGATAGCGCGCTGCTCGCTCCCGTAACTGAAGCGCGCGTCGTCTTGTCTATTTACTGCTTCAGCTGGGACCGAGGTGAAATAAGGAGAGATGAGACCACGCCCATTGCACCGAGCAGCCAATCAGAGCTCGCACAAAAGGCGAGTTGAAGTCATGCTACTCTTCAAAACACATGCTTCCTTGTTAAATAATATACCACAGTATCTGTTAAATGTATGCTTTAATAATATATCTATTAATTAATAATGAACAATTAATTAATTATTAATGAATAATGAATAATGACTGAGGTGAAATAGGGAGTGATGAGACCACGCCCATTGCACCAAGCAGCCAATCAGAACTTGCCCAAAAGGACCGTGGAAGTCATGCTACGTTCCAAGCCACATGCTTGGAATGCAAAGTGCGATTAAAATGCGTTAATTTCTTTTAACACGTTATTTTTTTCAAATTAATTAATCGTAATTAACGCGTTAAATTCCCACCCCTAATATATATATATATATAGATATAAAATAAAATCAGGCAGACTAGTCACATGATTGTGAGGGAGCGTTAGGATTGGTTATGGCGGTTGTAAACAACAAGTGACCTCACCGGTGCTTTCCCAGTCCAATAGCTTCGTGTCCTTTGAGTCTATCTCCTCAGCACTCAGCTCCTCCGGTACTGTGAGTTTTGCGCCTCTTTCCCATACGCTTTCCCCGTCGCCATTTCCGCCGATTAAACCACCATCTCCCGGTTGTTTTCCGATTTGTATTGACAATGCGCGAGCTAGTTTGCCCACGTGAGATTGTACACGACACACTATTGGATGGGAGGCGACCAAACAGAGAGCGCTATGTTGTGAATCCTGGGCGCTGATTGGCTCAGTGACCGTTCATCTCATCTGGTCAGTGCCCGATATAGGATTTTACATGTTGTTAA
>JAQMCW010000008.1:8713196-8728748 GCA_030068335.1 Chrysichthys cranchii | reverse complement strand
TTTGACATTGAGGAACATTGTTTTTAAAGTATTCCACAATCTTTTTACACACTCTTTCACAGATTGGAGAGCTTCTGTCCCTCTTTACTTCTGAGAGACTCTGCCTCTCTAAGACATCCCTTTTATAGCTAATCATGTTACACACCTGATATCAATTAGATTAATTAGTTGCTAGATGTTCTCCCAGCTGAATCTTTTTAAACTTTCTTGGTTTTTCAGCCATTTGTTGCCCTCGTGCCAACTTTTTTGGGACCTGTAGCAGGCATCAACTTGAAATGTGCTCATTTAATGGATAAAGGTGTACAATTTATTAGTTTGAACACTTATGTTATCTGTGTTCTGTTGTGAATAAAATATTGGCTCATGTAATTTGAAAGTCTGTTAGTTTTCATTTTATTCAACTTTAAAGACGGCCCAACTTTTCCGGAATTCAGGTTGTAGTTTCTAATTTTGATATTAACATTTAATCCGGTGATGATCAGTGCAACTGTAGCAGGAATGTTTGACTGCCAGGTGTCATCGGTGGATCTTCATGCCCCCCTGAAGTCATTCAGAGAGTGATAAGGGACATGAAGGTTAAAGAGATTACGGTAAGTGTTTGCTGGCTATGATGTTGAAGCTTGAAATACACAACCACAAAAGCATTGAACTACGTTTTTATTATAAAGCTGTTCTTGTCTCCATACTTTTCAAATATTAGGTGGCTTATGGAACTACAGAAAACAGTCCAATTACATTTCTGGGGTTTCCTTTGGATGGGCTGGAGCTTAAGACTGATACTGTTGGGTACATCATGGACCACACTGAGGTCTGGTGGTTCCAGTCACTTTTTTTATGCATTATGCATATACACCATTTAGAGCTTTAACTTTAAAAGTTCTCTGTGGCACCAACAAAATGTTTAAAATACAGTATACTGGTAAAAAAAAATTTCTTACCAAATTAGGAAAATGATTCCTCTGTGGTGGGTGGTGCAGTGGTTAGTACTGTTGTCTTCTAGCATGAAGAGTCTAGGTTTGAATCTTCGAATCTGCTGGCAGACTAAAGCTT
Source organism: Chrysichthys cranchii (assembly GCA_030068335.1). Lineage (NCBI taxonomy): Eukaryota > Metazoa > Chordata > Actinopteri > Siluriformes > Claroteidae > Chrysichthys > Chrysichthys cranchii. The sequence goes on along the minus strand of JAQMCW010000008.1, from coordinate 8,727,698 downwards.
TCTGTTTTGCAGAAAGCTTGGATGTTCTCCCCATACCTGCATGGGTTTCCTTCAGGTGCTCCTAATTTGCCCACAGTCAAGACAAGCAAATTAGGTCAACTGGCCACTCTAATTTGCCCACAGTTGTGAATATAAGTGTCCATGGTTGTTTGTCTCTGTGTTAGCCCTGTGATAGATTGGCAACGTGCCCCGGATGTTCCTCTTGCCTGAAGTCAAGTGGGATTGACTCCAGCTCCCTGAAACCCTTAACAGATAATTGGTATAGATCATGAATGTTTTCTTTTATGGTATCACACAAAATAACATTGCCTAGCATATTTATTTATAAGAATGACTGACTATAACATGGACATTTCATCAGATAGAGCCCTGTTATCCCTGCTCTTCATCAGTGCAAAGGGCCCACCACAGGATGACAACTGAGCAGTTTTGTGGATGGTGAATAATTCTCATCAGAGCAATGACTCACATGATAAATAATTGTAGTGTGTGGAACACTGGTGTATTAGGCATAGCTGTGTTGCTAGGACTGGGAACCAACCTCAATATCAGTTCAGGGTTGAGAAACTGTCCAGCATTCAGAAATCTTGGAAACTGATCACTCATGAATGGCTGGCAAGTTATAGAAACTTGCACATCAGCATTTTTTAAAGAGCTTGTGCCTTTGGCACAGTAGAGAGTCGATAACATGGCCTAAAATTTATCAGCCTAACAATGTGCCAGCTTTCCAGCAATCTGATTTGCTCTGCTCACGGCCCCTTACAAATACACGTATGCTCAGTTCACTGTTCAGGGAGAGAGAAAGAAAGAGAGATCACATTACTATACAGGGAAAACAGGGCTCAGGTGTGCACTATTAGTCATTACACTGGTGGCTTATCCCTAAACACCTCCCTCCCATTAAACCACACCCGCATCTGCTACAGAAAAATTAGGACAAATTGTCCATGGAAAAAGATGCACTGTTGTCTCAAGGTGTACACTGGTAGACCAACAAGGTTAGTAGGTGTAATAAAGTGGCAAACAAATGCACACAATGTACACGCTAAAACAACAATTTTGCTCTGACACTGCCACGCCAGTGTGCCTGTTGTACTGAAAATGATCCGTTGACTGGACAAATACCCACAGTGCAGCTTATATGGTAGGTGCACTCGATAAAGTTTCAAATAAATGCAGGTGCTAAATAGGAGTCGATTATAAACTGGCAATGACTTTTCATTTTACTCACTCAAGCTCTATTCTTCAGGCTAAGGTAGTGGAGTCATCGTCTGGGCAACTGGTTCCACTGGGCCAACCTGGAGAGCTTCTCGTTCGAGGTTACTGTGTCATGCAGGGCTACTGGGACGAGCCTGACCGGACAAAGGAGAGCATCTCAGAGGATGGCTGGTATAAGACAGGGTGAGCTTTTCCTTATGCTAGATTCATATTTTTCATGCCAATTGGAATGGCCACATGAAGCAGATTAGATAGGGAACAAGAGCATAAGGATCTGTGTTCTGTTACTGTGTTCAGTGATATTGCCAGCCTGAATCAACATGGCTACTGTCGCATCGAAGGACGCATAAAGGATATGATTAATCGTGGTGGGGAAAAGATCTTCCCTGCTGAGGTCGAACAGTTTCTTTTCACACATCCGAAAGTGAAAGATGTTCAGGTGAGCCTGCCGAATGCTTAATTATACCACAAGAGGGCATCAGTGTAGGAGTTTCAGAGGTGGGGACATAGAGGATTAACTTGGAACATTTTCTTTTTTTCTGTCTGTATGAAACCTGCAGGTGGTCAGTGTGAAAGACGATAGGCTGGGGGAACAGGTTTGTGCATGCATTAAGGTAGTAAAAGGACAGCGCTGCACTGTAGAGGAGATCAAGGCTTACTGCAAAGACCAGGTAACGTGAATGATGAAATTCTTACAAACAAAAAAACCCCAAGTAATCTATTTATTTATTCATTCCAGATCTCCTACTTCAAAACCCCACATTATGTGATGTTTGTAGAGAGTTATCCGCTTACTGCGTCAGGGAAAGTAAGGTTCATTATTCAGTGTTCTAGAAAAGATCATGTGCCACAGTGAGACAAGTGTGGGCCAAGAGCCTGACTGATGCAAGTTTGTTCTCCACCTCAGATACAGAAGAATAAACTGCGTGCGGAAATGGAGAAAAGACTTGGACTATGATGCCGTCTTAAAACCATGTCCACAGCACAGGGACCCACATCATCTAGTTGCATATTTTAGCATGTTAGCGATATACATTTTTTAAAATTAATTAAAATGGATAATCATATTTTATACTGACATTTTAAACTTTATTGGACAACTATTTTATCATTGTATTTTGAAACAATATACAATATGTAAAATTCACTCTTCCTCTGAAAAACATGCCTTAAGGAATTTGAAATAAATTAATGAGCTGCAAGACCCAGTCTTGATATGTACAAATTTCCTGGGCAAACTTTTAATGCTTACAATCTTATATACATATGACAATACAGAGTCAATAGAGTGCTTAATAACTTAATATACTGGGTGAAATGAAATACTAAGGGGCAAAAATAAAAAGTGCTCCAACATTGTGTGTTTTACAAAGTGCTGGTACAGGCGAGCTGAACTGAAAAACCGAAACGATGGTCAAAAATACAGAACTGAACAAAATAAATTAACAGTGAAGGTCAAACCAACCAGCAACATTAAGAAGCACGAGATAGAGATGAGGTTGACACAGCCACTAACAATTCCTCAACCGATATACTTCAACTGACAACACCGCATCATAACCAGTTTACATAGCCATATAATGTTCGAGATACAAAACAGTATAATCTTCGTTATAACCATTCTAAGATAGGATACTGGCTGGAGTTATGTTAAATGGGCACTACTGAGAATAGTGGCGTTTCATAACTTTTTGTTGGAAGTTGGAATTAATAGTACATATTTCAGATCATTGTTACATGAACTGTCTAAAGCTAATATAGTGACAGTGAGGTTTTCTATGTCAGTATCTATCCAACCAGCCTGCTGAAGCAGCATACACAGCAGAGACACACGTGTGAATAATTCAAAAGAGCCACTGTTGAGAGTAGGGGATCTTTCCATGCTGTTTTGAAAGGTTGAAACAGTACATTCCAGGTCAACCCCCCACTGCTCTCAGTAGAAAATAACCTAATTAGGCTCTGGATGCGAACATGGATTTCAGTGAGAGGTATATGCTGTGTGCATCGCTCATCTTTTCCATGGCTGCTTCCCAGATGTGTACATGCGCAGCCACCAAAACTCAGATATATTTCTGACCAAAAGCAAAATCCCTTTTAACCAATTTTTTTTTTAAACAGAAAAATAAAAATTTCATTTGTGCAACAGCTTAGAACAAGCCAAACAAAGAAGCCGGGTCCTGTTTGGGCCCCTTTGTCATTTCGCTGGCTTCAAGTAAAAACAAAAACAGGCAAAGTGAAAAATGAGAGCTCTGAAGAACTGGGCTCAGCCAACAGAGTCGCATGTGCCCCAGTGTCCGACATGCATCTGCCAGACAACCACATGCACATGAGACTCTGCATCACACTCAAACACACAAACACACAGAGTGGCAGGGTTTCCCAATGTCCTTTCCATTTTGTTTCCGTGCTGTCCATGTCGTGGAGGCAGCTGTGGTTCTTTCACACACTGAGTGGTAGCATGCCAGGAGGGGAGACATTTCGTTGCGATGTCATTGCACTCAGCGTGCCAGGATCCAGGCCGTTCATAGTCCTGGCACAACATAATCAATATTACCATACAGTGTGATCAATACACAATTAATTCAAACAAATGGGTTAAGCTCAACATTCCAAAAGGTGACCTTAAATCATAAGCTGTGACTTTTAGCACATTTTTACAATAATTACCAAAAACAGCATGACACAGCAATGCAGCACTCTGAAATGAAAGAAAAGGGAGTCTTTTACTCACGTTTTATCAAAATACGTCGTGTGAAGGGAATGAGAAAACTTGGTGGCGTTACTATTTATCAGGTTCCCGTTTTCTGTGTAGTTTTTCCTTGCTGCCTGATCTTTGGCAAAATTCCTACAGGCAGCCAGCTTGGACTCCAGGGCCTGTAGATATAGGGAAATTCACACAGAGTTTATTTCTGCCCACTGTGAGGACACCTGTTCACTACAGGCTCGTCTATGTGAGTAAGAGGCACAAGGTTGTATTTAACAGTTTCACAGTGGCAGCATGCATAAAGATTTTCAGGAATTACCCCAACTTTCCGCAGAAGATCACCAACAATGTTGAGAGCAGAGATCCTTGCAGATGGGGTGAGTGGGGAGTTTCCACAAGCAGTGGTCAACACTAAATCAAGAAATAAATACATAGAAACAAGTAAGCCAATGATTCTTGCACACAGTACAGAACATGAGTAAAATAGTTCATGTGTTCAGATGCACCCTGGAATCCCAGTTAAGAACAGGAAGCGGGTTGTGAATTGGTGAAAGCCAGAGTATTGTTAAAGTAAAACTTGAGAAGGGAGAGCCTATGCTTTGTATACCTTTCTGGTTCATGAAAGGATGGTCTATTGTTTTTCCCACTGGTGTAGCTGGAAGGGAAAGGGAGGCTTGAACAGCTGTGTCCATTTTGTCAGTGTCCAGTGTTGGAGAGCTGGGTGCTGACATTCTGGTGGTATCTGAGGCTCTTTCCCGCACAGCTAGCTCCTGCCTTAGGTCTGGAAAACAGACAAATGACTCAGTATGGGCTCGGCATGTCTCAATACAAGTGGCAGCGTTGAGAAAAACAGCACAGCCTACCTCTGGCCTCATCTTTTAGCCTCTGGACAGACACCAACAGAGACTCCTTTTCATCCAGTTCACTCTCAAGGAAGGCATTTCTCTCTATGGCTTGGTTCAACCGCTGCTCAAAGTCCTCCAGGGACGTAATTGTTGCCCTGGTCAAAGTATGCAATGTGTACATTTAGATACATGTGCTTGAACAGGGGGTGTTGGTGACAGTTGTTTGTGTGGTGTCTTATAAATAGGGTTACAAAGGAGCAAAAAAAAAAAAAAAAAAAAATGCTGAATATTTGAAGCGCAATACCCTTGCGTGTGTACCTTTTAGCTCTCTCTAGGTCATCATTGGCCTGCTCAAGTTCCCTGACATATTTGTGCAGCTGCTCCTTAATGCAGCGCGTCTGGCCCAGGTCATCCTCCAGCATAGAGATCTGCTTATAACTCTGTGCATACTGCTGCTCCAGTTTCTCCTGCACAGCGCAAGCAAGTACACAAAAGAAATGAAAAGTAGTCCCTGCCATTGTTTTAAACTTTTAGATGTTGATGTCTGGAGTAAGAGAACTAAAGGGAGCCAACTTTCAATTCAGAATTCAAATGAATACATCATTTAGTGTTCCCTTCAAAGTCACAAAGCTTGGCATTTCTACTGTGAACAGATATGTCAGCAACTGAGCTATAAGGAAACCTAGGCAAATGTGAATAAGACTTGACAGTCCAGACAATGATGTGTGCTTGATCAAAGTGTAAAATACACAACCGTTATTGGTAAAGTATTAATAAAGTTGCCTAAAAAGAAGCTTTTGTATGTCATAGCCATCAGACATTTTCTGTTTTTCTCCAGCTCACTAAAGGACTACCTCAAATCCTTTTACAGCATGTACTTGGCATCCAACCAGAATGGATAATATGTTTTGCCAATCTAAGCTCAGTATGTATTTCACCCATTTCCTTGGGTGAAATGTCAAATCAATATGACTCTGGAAAAGCAAAAACACTAAAATATCTTGCTGATAATATGAGGCTAAAGTAAATTTGTACCTTCAGGTTATCCACCTCACTTTTCAGCCGTTGGTTTTCAGCCTGCAGGTCACGGATACGGTGTTCTGCCTGGCCAAGCTGAGCCTCCAGCTCTGCCTCCAACTCACGGCTGCCCTCCTGGAACTCCTGCAACTCCTCCTGGGCATCGTTGTAACTGTGGAGATGAGCACACCCTAAGCAGACATGTCGAGTATCCAGGAAGTACTGCTGTAGTCCAGGCCATCTGTGATTTCACGTATTCAGCACTTTGTGTCAGTCAGCTTTGTGAGCGGTAGTCAAAACTGGGTCACATGACAATTTAGAGCTTGGCAGCCATGAGTTACAAATAATAAATGATGAATTACAAATTGTTCTCAGTCACAGCCAGCCTGAATTTACAGCAAAGGAAGGAACACTGATGAATACACAGTCCTACATGAGCCCAAACAAGATAACACAAGACATGGTCAATACTCAGATTTTCTCTAAAAGAATATACAGCCTTGTGTTTAGACAAGAAGAAGTGTGGTTATGTTTTAAAAAAAAAAAAAAAAAAAGACCCAGTTAGCAAAATGTGTCCATGCTGAGTCCAGATGGACACGAGACCTCCTGATTCAGTAGGTCAAATGTAAGAGTCCACAAAGGAACCAAGTGCATATGATGGAAATAGGAACCTTGGTAGGAGACAGGAAATGAACAAAGCAGGCTGACTTCATGACTTGGACAATGTTTGACATAAGAGGTTGTTTTTAGAAGGTGTTTGCTGCCAAGTAACCACGTCTGACAGGAAGGGTGCGTGCAACACGGATTATTTTCCTTTTACAGGCCTTCACTCCTGCACATGAGCGGTCAAAGTCTTCAGCCCACACTGCCGTGGCAGTTCTACGAAGTAAAAAGTCCTCAGCACAAACCCAAATAAAACTTACGTATCAACAGGAAATAGCTCAAAACCTCACAATATAGTCTGGTTTTAACATACACACATCACACTGCAAATGTTTTCATGCTGAATCAAGATGACTAAAAATCCATGTTTTTAAAATAAATAAATAAATAAGTAAACAAAAACAAACAAATACATAAAATAAAACTCTGCTTTTGGTTGTACTTCTGGTACTCAGTACGTCAGATCTTGGACATGGTATATTTTTCCACAGATTATGCTGTACAGCTTCATCAAGACATTCCGGTGGTTACAATATTTCCTGTGCTTTAGCAAATCTTAGGTTAGAGGTTTAAATTTTAATGCCATGCTAGCATCAAGGGCTATAGTCACGGCAGGAGCAAATTTATAAATAAATAAGAAAACGGGGGGAAAGAAAACCCATAAATAAATAAATGAATGGACAAACAAATTCTTTCTGGTCTAATATCGTCAAAAACCTTCATAAAAGACTTTAGTGAATAATACTGTTGTCTGGTGATATTAAAAACAGAACAGTTCGATAAAATGTGCTTCAAAGTCCTAAAAAACTGGGAAAAACCGGTGTTCTTTACCCATTATTAAAAACGTATGTGATTCTTCAAAGCCCTATTGTGTATACGCAGTCTGATCCTAACAGTTTTCAAAACAATGCGTCAGTCTTCTGCCAATAAGAGGACTGATTTACCGTAATTCAATTTGAATATCAGCAAATCTTAGGAGGTGACACCAGTGAAGATTCCTGCACACGTCTAGACGTACTAAACTGAACAAAAAAACCCAGCAGAAGCTATAATACGGCTATTCCAACACTCGGTGAGCAGCCATGGGGTTCTCGAGTCAAATTCTTAGCATTATACAACTTGCTAGGTTGTCAAATAGGAAGTAACAGCAGGCCCTAAATGTATTAAATACAAAAAAGGTAAGAATTTCTAAAAGAAGTGTTAAGTTCACTGTAGGCTTGTGTTAAATTCACTGTAGGCTTGTGTTGTTTTTTTCATGAACATTCTATTTCAGGACATTACCCCCACCCCTGGGAGCTGAGTAGGGTTTGACTGGAACAAGGCCCAGGATCCAAGCACAGACACATCCACAAACAAATTGTCGACGCATCTTCAATTACATAACTTCATTTGTGTTCACGTCATGCACTGCCGGTGGTCATACTGACAACTCTAAGACCAAAGTAATCAGCTGAAAGAAAGACACGTGTTTCAGTGCAACACTTCCAAGTTGTTTCATCAATTGATCTTGGTCTTCAGACGTCTCAGGAGTTTTTCCAGGTGTGCTCCAGTGTGATTCATATTTGACAGAGCAACATTAGCACACAAGGTCACAGTGAATCCTAAAGGATAATCCTGATTTGTGTGGTGAGGCTGTAACTCAACACGATGTGTGCATAATCATTTCTGTAACTACATTTTTGTCACAGGGACAGTCCGTTCCTCCCAACACTATTAACACACCATTCAATGGTAAAAGCAATTGAAAAGGCACTCTCAGCAGTTTCTTTAAATGTAATATTTCAAGGCTTCCCCTTCATTGGCCTGTGCAGTTCTCAAGTCTCGTGTGTACTGTACATGTTTCCATTGATGCTTCATTATCCATAAACATGCTTGACTGATTTAAATTAAAAACAAATAAATAACCAGCTATCCTTAACAGACGATTAAAAACATACCTTTTCTGGTACTTGAAGGACAAATTTTTCCAGTATTCTATTTCCTCATCTTTTGAGGTGAATTTCGGCATCATCTCTGTGTCCATTGTAGAAGCCTGTAAATAATTAAGAAAGAAATTATTTAAATGCTGTTTGTAACCAACATTTAATTTATCTGTCCGTCATCAGGGATCTGACCCTGACGATCTGACTAATAGATCAATGGCAATAAGAATCTGACAGAGGAACCAAACCCAAAGCTAGCATTTAAACGCAAAACAGGCACAAGCTTAAAATCACTGGAAAACCCCTAAAGTCCTGTAAGAGGAGAACGAGACGATCTTTAGTTTTAGCTGTAACTGCTTAGCAATCGCTTCATCCATCATAATTAAAATACCCAGAGACCATTATGGATTAGTGTACCTATACATTTCAGTGCATGAGGCAAAAAGGTGCCCTTTAGAGAGGTGAAATTCACCTAAGCCAGTTGTTAAATATTAACAATATTCTCACTGACTGAAATAGAGATGAGCAATAAAGCACAGACTTTATCCTTTTAAATAAAAAGAAACAGCTCTTGGTGATATAAAAGACACAAGCTGTGTAAAAAGGCCTTTGAAAGAGCCCTTCTTAGCCAGGCATCACTACCTTACTGTAGTTCAGTTTCACATGAGCTTATAAAGGTAATAATAATAACAATAATAACAATAATAATAATAATAATAATAATACACATGTTCTACTACTACATGTATGTTGCAGCAGAACAGGATGAATCCTTTCTAGTGACAAATATCCCAGTGATTTTACATTCCGGGCATGCAAGCGTCCAATATATTTATTGCTCAGAACTTGAAAATACATTATGTTGCCAAAAAGATTTTTTGCTTTTACTACAATGAAGGCAAAAAGAAACGGTGCTTAGCTTCCCAGCACAATGAATTCAGATGTGCTAAAGCAATGTAGCTCGAAGTAGGACACAAGTCACCCTAGTGAATGACAAAATTTCAATACACAAGGTAGACTGAAGGCTAGATTTTGGCTAACCCGAGTAGATACTCTGCACAGAACTGTATGACTTTGATGACAACTGCCATAACATACTCATATGTTGCAAACTCCCACGTCAGACAAGTTGCTGAAACAGATTCAGGAACACAAACATGCTGACTGAACAAAACTTTAAATGGAGTAGATGTAAATGAAGAAAATGCACGTTTGATTCTAAAAGTCTAAACTCAGCAGTTCCCGTTTATTTCATCTTATTTATTCTTTTTGCATTTAATTAATGAAATTATAGTGGCTCTAGGTGCTCTGAGATGGAACGAACCACCACACACCTTAAATAAAGGTTTAAGTTACGTGACAAAACCAAACCATCTCTACAGGTTAACTCTCATTCTCTCACTCACTTTTCCTCTCTTGATGGACAAACAGACCGACAGACCGACGTATTGGTGAGCACTTCATAGCCTGGACATCACTTTAGAGCACAAATATATATATGAATCTCATTACTCAGACCAAATCCAAAACTGAAGGAATAAATGGCCAAACACAGGAAGGAAAAGCAGGATGTTGCTCATCACTTTCCTCTCATTTCATGCTTGTGCTTCTCACTCAGTGTCTCACCAAAGGGGAGTCTGAAGAGAGGCCAGATTCTTTGCCTATGACATTATTTCCTGTAAAACACGGAACACACACACACCATCCTGCAAGAAGGAGCCCACTACCGGTGTTTATTAGAAATGAGATACTTTCCTCAACCAAGTTCAAACAAACATCCTCAGAACAAGACGTATCGAGCTTTATAACTAAAACTTACAACCTGAATAAATGGTTTTGAACTAAAGAAGCACAAATTTCCCAACACTAAGCATTTAAAGAGTTTACCAGATTCCTGGCTTTAGGGTGCTGGGTATATAAATGTGAAGTTTCAGCTTTCAGTGTACTAAAATAGCACTAGTTCATTGTGTTTTTGTAACAGTATACTTGGCAATTTGAGCACAGGGGTGAAGCATCCTAGATCTGCAGCAAGATCTGACCAGACAAGGAATGTTGGGTGGATCCTTCTGTTTTGATTTCTTCTTGTCTGGGGTATTTAGATTAGCTACCACAAAAAAGATCTAAAGAATGCAAACAGTTTTGCTAATGAGCATCACTGTCTGGATAAACGGGGGGGGGGGACGACGACGACACGTTACCCTGTAAAGCACAAACACCCAAAAGCCAGGATTAAATCCAGTTTGCTGCAGTCCTCTATCTAAAGCTGGAAACACCTGATGTCTTTTCCATCAGAGGAATCTGTAACCTGTGCTGGACACCCTGCTGTAATGGCTGACCAACAGATGGTTACAAACATTTCATCAAATCAACAATGAATTCAAACGTTTAGACGTGTACTGTTGAGAAATACCTGTAGAAGAATTACACTCAGTCATCTCCTAGTGGTGTCTATAGTTCATACATAACACGAGTAAAAACACGGTCGACATGTAGCGTCCAGAAATTAAAGAAAGACTGAAGAAAGAATATAAATTTTCACAGGAGAATCTATAACGTTATACTCCAAACCACTCAATAATCCTGCTGTTTGAGGGAGGCAGCTGGGCGGTTAGTCACCGACCCGACGGTCATATCTGATAAGCTAGCTCGAGATAAGTTAGCACTCGTTACTTTCACACCTCTTACATGACATTTATTACCTTTGCACCTATTTAATCCCCAACATTCGGCTTTTAACAATACGAGCTCAACAAACTGTATTTAACCATCAAAACGGACACTGTGGCCGTCCGAAAGGTCAAGCAAACTACCGTTTCCAGCTAACGCAGTGCTCACTCCAGGCCCCGGCACCCGGCTAATCAACAAGCTAAGCCGCTAACGTCTAAGTAATCGCCTGGGGTGGAGTTTCACAGCAATAACAACATTGCAGAAATCTCATCTCAACATGACAAGCAACCATGTATCAGTAATTTACCTGACAATCTACCTCAACATGCCCGACCCACGAAGACAGCTCTCAACACACCGGCCGAACACACAGCTCTGTCACTGAGGGAGGGAGCGCCAACGCGGCTCGCGAGCTTTTTTTTTTTTTGAAGGTGGAGTCAAGGCGATTTCCGGTAAGATGACGCAATGACGCCAGTGGTGACTAATCGGACGTCAATCTCTGCGTTGCCCAATCAAATACGAGTACAATAAATAATCTTTTTCTAGTCGCATATTTAGATTCACTCCTGTTTCTAAGGTGCGTCATGCAAATGCAAACTGAGACAAGTTTATTTTCTTCAATATATAATTAAATTAATTAAATAAAATAATTAAATATCACGCATTTTCATAGCACACTGACGGTTGTATATTCGTTGCATAATGTTTTCTACATCTACATTTACTGAGTCGGTAATATCCATACAGATCTCACACCAACTGTAAAATAACATCATATTGTCTAAATATACATATGGAATATGAGTACAATATCGTGAAAACTTTAAAACTATACTCGCTCTCTCTCTTTCTCTCTCTCTCTTTCTTTAAAGACTTAAAGAGTTCCAGTGAACGGCTTTCAACAGCGTCCTTAGGAAGGCTATTCGAAATTCTAATAGTTCTAGGGAAATAAGAATAAAAATATACATTCTTTGTACCCTTTTCCTGTTAAAAGTTAACATTATGCTTTGAGCGAGTACTGACTCTACGAGAATTATGAGGACTAAGGAATCTATTTGCATCAGTGTCCACAAGACCATGGTACATCTTATACATTAATATTAATCTAGAAAGTGTTCTCCTTGAGTCAAGACTAGACCACCCTAAGTCTTTCAACATATCAGTAACACTAGCATTAGGGTCATAGTTATTTGCACAAAAGCGAGCAGCTTTCCTCTGTTCTCATTCAAGAGATTGTCATGTGGATTGAGGATTGGTGTCTGGTGGAGAAACGTCATAAACATAAGCATAGGACAAGGTACAATGAAGACACAGTGCGAATGTTACTGAAGTGGGACTGTTTTGGTAATTTCATGTACTCTGTCATTTTTTAAAAATGTAGTCTTAATGCCCAATATAACAACATAATATAATTTTAAAAAGCTTAGGTTGTCTTTTACACAATTTGAAAATAATAGTAAAAAAAAAAAACACAGATGAAATTATACATCTCCAAACCTCAACTGAACAAACCTCAACTCTTTTATTGGCAAAGTGGGACACCCATACTGTTAAAGTGGGACACTCAAATTTTGCTCTAAATAAAAACACTGGGCAATGGCTGAAATGACCAAATGAAAATGATTCATTTTTCTTATAGATTTAAACACAATTCACTCAGGACTCTCCTTCTCCTGCTTTTCATTTTCTGTTTTGCCTTTGGTATCTGATACATTTAACTGCAGGATAATGCTGATTATAACACAAAAGATTAACTAGTCAGAAGTCTAGGTTCAATACTCCACCCTTAATATGATCTGACCACATTTGATGGACTGCTTCTGTGCCCAAGTAATCAGGTAGGTTGGGGTTAAGGCTGTCCTGGTCCTAGGTACAAAAATACCAAAAGAACCAATGTTTTTTGCTAGCCAGAATGCTATCTGGTTATTATGCTGACTACAAAAGTATCTTAAATAATGTATAATTCAATAAAGAATTGTTGTCTAAATGACTTTATTTGCAATATATATTTTTAGACAAACATACTGAGGATCAAGTTGAAGTGTCCCACTATACCAATGTTCAACTTACATCTAGTTTCTTCTCTGTTTTATCACCTCAGTGGTGGAATAAACCATTCCTAGATATGAACTAGACTCACTGGTTGTGCTCAAATGACAAATAAAGAGCTACCTCTTCCAGAAGCACCCAGATTAGAACTTTCAGAATTTCAGGGGGGAAAAACAGTTGCACTTCTCGGCATGCTTTCTTGCTGTATTACCCCCCAGTGCAGTTTTTGGACCAATAGTATTCTTAGCATGGGTCCTAGTGAATCAGTATCAGAATGTATTTACTGATAGAAACTTCAAAGTTCTTATGTAAGTCACGCTGGATAAGGTCGTCTGCCAACTGCCATAAATGTAAATATAAAGCATAGAGTTCAAAGATTGGATGCACTTGTGCGGTAGTAAATTATAAAATGGCTCCTTGGACAAATACCTCTGCATTATACTGACTTTGATTCCTGCGGTTTTGTTTCATTCACTACATACACTACAGTCGTGACTGAGTGTGCGGCATTTTAAGTAGGGGTAATCTTCATAAGATATGTATGTACACCTGCAAAGTCCTTTCCAGCAAGCTGGAGAAACTGTGCGCTCTGTCGTAAATACACAACTATGAAGGTAAGAAAATGCCTATTAATAGAAACAGTCACTGAATAGTTAGTTTACTGCATATTAGCTTGTACTGTCGTAAACACGGTGTCTTTGGTTGAAATTGGATATCACCCATATTAGTTTCAAGACACATAGCCCACATTCAAATATTATGCATGATATATATATATATATATATACACATACATACATACATACAATATATAAGTACAGTGTTCCTTGTAAGGTGTTATCACCAGCATTTATCTCCCACACACTGTTGTTGTGTTTAAATACTGTAGCCATTCCCCTCAAAGAGCAATGGCCCTGTACTATTTTATTTTTTTTCTTACTTTTGGTGGTTTTGGTTCAAATATATGATCTGGCATAAAATGTGTGAAACTGTTGCAACACAGGTTTGCTCATCACCTCCAGAGATCCCTCTGAGCTAGGAAGCTTTTGAAGCTTAAAGCTGTTAAATTTCAAAGTCACTGTGCAGAAAAGGGACCCAGCCATCATAATTTATTTATTTGTCTTTTTTCTATGTGATTAAATGTTATAACAGCTTCAAACTAAAGCCACTAGTTGTAGCTACTGCTAAATACTGGTCTATGAGCATTTGTTTACAATGAGAGTGTGCCAAGAAGGCATGCCCAGGAGAGTGCAGTGAGGTTAACCATAGCAGCCAGACTCCTGGATTCCTGTGGTCTATTTCTTCCATGATTTGATTGATTAAATAGGTCTATGAACTGGGGACTTTGAAAATCGATTGAAAAGTAATGAGCACCATGACAGCAGGTTTCATTTTTATTTGTGCATGTATATATATA